>JANIJG010000387.1:10058-20997 GCA_024611175.1 Megaceryle torquata | reverse complement strand
ACCCTATATGAGTAAAACAAAAAAAAAGGGGTTTTCAAAAAAAAAAGGGGGGAAAAAGTTGGGGTTGTTTTCATTTTTGAAAAACACTGGTTCCCCCCCCCCCCCCCCCCAAGGAATACTGTGTACTCCAAAGAAATGAAGGCCACTGACAAATTTAATATTTAAAATGTTTTGTGATCTTTCTTTTCTTCAGCAAATGAGCTCCACCTCCTCTTTAATTGCATAATGATAAATAATACTCATTAAATCTATAACATAACATAATAAACTATTATGCATACAATTTTATATTTATTTTCTTTTTCACAGTATTTTTTACCTGCATTCAGAGTTTGAAACACTCATTGTCTCCTTATTCTTAACAAAAGTAAAAAAGGCCCAGGTCCAAATATTGATCTATAGCAACATAATATAATTTTATATAGATTTGAAACTGTTTTTAAAGCTTTCAGTCTCCTTAGAGGCAAATACAGTTTCCAAAACTTGAACATTTCAAACCTTTGTTGCCATTTGACTCCTGACTCTGTTCTTATTTTAACAATTTGCATAAGAATCAGTAGATTTTTGAGCAGTCTGCTTTACTCTACCTGGTATAAGAGAGACTAAATACCCCCAATAATGGAAAACCTAGAGAGCTACGGGAGCTAAGGGTCAAAATGTAGTGAAACCTCAGTAAATATTTGTAGATGAAGCTTGCATTTGGCATATCTAGTTCTAAGAAATAAGATCTCAAATTGGCTTGTGCAGTCCTATATTGCACTTCTGATCCTTCTAGGTAGGAATAGTTAGTTTAGATGCAACACTGAGCCAAGCTGATTCCATGATACCACACACAAAATACCAGTTTCCAGCTATTGGAAGAGAGTTGGAATTAAAGGTTGTGTGGGACCTTTTGAGTAGCATCTGTAGGAGTCCTGTGTAGGGAAGGAAGGTGGTACAGGAAAAGCTGTAGTGATATTCACTATGCAGCTAGTCAAACAGGGATTGTCAGCTTTGCTCCTGGGAGCCACAGAAGTGGTAAAACTTTGAGTTGCCCTGATCCTTGGTGTGTAACTAGCAAGGCTCTGAACTTGTGGCTGTTCTAGGCCACAAGCAGATTGCCTGATGCTGAGACAGAGTTACTGGAAAGTCTCTAGAAAGCAATTGTCTGCCCTTTTAGTAACTCTAGGGTCATTTATCTCCAACTGAATTTTACATCAGATTTTGACATAGATGGATTCCTCTGAAAACTGCTGTGTTTGCTGGAATTCAAGTCATTTCAAAAAGTTATCTTTTAGCAGACAGTGCTCAGTTTAAAAAAAAAAAAAAGACCTGTTACACCATTTTTTTTCAATCCATATTTATTTCCCATTTCAGTCCTTCAATCCTTATTGCAATTTTCTCTTCCATCATAAAATATTACAAGATTTTTAATTTTTTTCTGAACATTCTTCTAATAGTTTGGTTCTTTTAAAATTTTTAACCCTATTCTTTCCATATGTTACTCTTCACCTTTGTGTAACACCAGTCTGTCTTAATTTGTGCAATTTTTGTGCAAGCTTTTCTCTCTTAAATACATGGCCAGAGTTAGTAGAGAGCATACCATTTAATGTTCAAAAAATATAGCTACCAGACACATTGACAAGAAAGATACTTTTTCTCTTTAGACAAATTTTTCCTACCAGTTTCTCTGTTCTTGTAAAGCACAATCATTGGATTATTATTCTTTTATATTTTTTTAATCATCTTGGAGTTGAAATATCTTCTTAGAATGTAAAGATGCTGCTGTCTTCTCACTTCTGTTATCTAAAAACATTTACATACTTCGCTTAGCTCAGTTTTTGAGTCTTTCTCCAACATACTGAGTAGCTTTGCTAATTTTTATTCCCTTCCAGTTTCAGAAGTATGAAAAGCTTCACAAAGCAGTAGTTTAGAATTGTAATCTAGTTTTACAGAATAGGCAGGACTGATTCTGCATCAGAAAGAAAGGGAAGGCAAGCAGAACAGAGATAGCATGAGTTTCTTTTACACTTGCCTTCTTATATTGTCCTGTTTCTACAAAGTGATTGAAATTTGCAGTTGTATTTGGTCTTAGATCAATTTGAGGTCACTGAACTATAACTTCCAGGTTATATGCTTGCAATATGCAGCTCTTCTATTGTTTGGTGGCTCCAAATTGTACATGCAATGCCAATTTGAAATTAGCATGTCCGAGTTTGGTATAGATTTCAAGAAAGTTTTTAGAATATTTAAAAAATAGGACCCCAGACAAAGCTGCTTTCTACCAAATGATCAGATTTTAATCATACTGGTATGTTAAAACACGCCTGTAGAGTTTAGTTGTCCTGATTTCTGCCCCAATAGAAGAATTATAGAAGTAGATTTAGTACAAAATCCATGTCATGCATCGCAGTCCATGAGCATACAAACAGTGACAGTTTTACTGAAGTTTTTCAATATGAAAAATGATCACTAATCTCTCTGTAGGCAGAGATAATATGGTTCTGTCAGTTTTCCTTCCTTCCCCATCAAACTTTTCTCATTTTCAACACTAGTGCACAAAGGGTGAGAGCAGAAAGGATGTTTTGGGAAGATCAGCCTCACAAGGCACTGCCAAGCACATGGGAGCTGTGTCTGCAGCGTGACTCTGGGCCTCTGTCTCCATTCTCTCAAGTGGGGCAGCTTATTCCCCCTTCTGTCTCTGCCATTAGGCTTCAAGAATGGCAAAGGTGTTTGTAACTGAGTAGAACACAAAAGGATGTAATGACTTAACATTCTTCCCACTGTTAATAATGTAGTTAGAGATCTAGTAGGTTAGGAAATAAAAGGACATCTTACAAATTCTCAAACAGTGATGTGACAGCAAATGCTTTCACCTGTTGAATTACCTGTATTTTAAATGTTACATCTGCATGCTAATAAATCAAGTGCAAGAGCACTTCTTAATCTTTTTCTGATGAAATTTAGAGTAATGCATTAAAATATTGCTCTAGTGTACAGAGTCTAGATAATTATTAAAATTTAGCATATTGCAATCATTCTGTGGGGCAATTACAATACCAAGACCTACACCTTCATTTCTTTCTTGGTATCAGTCCATTCCTAAACATACATGCATGACATAAGGGTTAGCAGGATAACCTTCTTGGCAAAATGCCTGTACACTTTTGCAGTTGCTGTATGGTCAGGATTATTTGTAATGCATGCGGTACTAAACTGGAATGGAAGACTGGGAATGGAATATTTTCACCCAGTCAGGTGAAATTAACTTCCAAGTATCACAGCTCCGGCATAGGTACACAAACCCATTTGTGTCCATATTGCTCTTTTAGCTGCAATCCTTTTTTGTGCTCAAATAGTGCTGCTAGTGTTTGCTGCTTCCCCCCAACCCCCCCCCCCCCCCGCCCCTTAAAGCTAATTGCTTTGGGTTTTGCTCAAGGGTGGTTGCAATAACTTAGTAAATTAACTAGTGTTTGAATAGGAGTGACAGGCTTATTTGTCCAGGGTATTGATGAGGTAAGGTTTCTACTTCTATACTTCGTAAAAGGTAGAGAAATTTGTTCAATGGATGTAATGTTTTAGGATCTCTGCCAGCTGAGTTCCAGCAAACTTTATTTCTGATGCCAGAGTGGTCAGACAAATTAAGAATCACACTTTTGATATTCAATTTATCTTGGAAAAATCTAAAAAAAATAGAATTCACTAAATAAAAATAAGGGGGGAGAAAGTGATGGAGCTCTGGAAAGAGGCTGCCCAAAGAGATTGTGGAGTCTCCTTCTCTGGAGAGATTCAAAACCCAGCTGTATGTGATCCTGGGCAGCCTGCTATGGGTGACCCTGCTTTAGCAGGGCAGGTTGGCCAGGATGATCCCCAGAGGTCCCTTCCAACCCTTACCAGTCTGTGATTCTGTGAAAACCTGTTAGAGAATCTACAAAGAGTCATGTGGAAAAAAATTGTCATGACAAATGTGCAGCAATGAGGCTAGATATGTTACTTGTAAAAGGTAGTTATTAGAGATGTATGTGTTTATATATATATTAAATATCCCCTTTAATTTCTTTACTTTTACTGAGCTCTTTGTATTTACTTGTAGAAAATCTCTCTGCTGTCTGTCATATGCTTTTTCTCTGTGCCATTCTTTTTCTTGCTATCTGCCTGAACCCAGGCCCTAGAAAGACAGAAAGATTACTTTGACTGCATTAAGAATGAGCGAGATGAGCTCAGAGAGGAGTTGGCTGACCTGAAGGAAACAATGAAGAGAGGAGAGGTATGTTGGTAGTAGTTACTTCAACAGAAATCCAGGAGTGGGGCATGAAATCAAGGTCAATGAAAGAGGAAGAATGGTTACTATTCTTGTGCAGTCTCAATACCTGACCGCAGGGTAGGATAAATGGTGCCCTTCATTCTAACTGCTTTGATCAACTTGAAAAGCTTTTCAAAAGTGGCCGATTGTATTTTATCACTGCTCTTGGATGAGTAGTTTGTTTTCTTCTGTATTTTTAGAAACATGGATTAGTTATAATTCCAGACGGCACACCAAATGGTGATGTAAACCATGAGTCGGTGGTGGGTGCAATAACGGTTGTATCGCAAGAAGCGGCTCAAGTCTTGGAATCTGCAGGAGAAGGACCACTAGGTAAAAATATCTTAACATGCTTCATAAAGTGTCTAAGTTTTTGTTTCCCTCTTGTTAACCAGTGGGTTGTGATTTACACCCAGAAAGAGATACCTGTCATGCTTCTGGAATGCATGCTTAGAAAACTTTGAAGACTGTTTTTGTTTGGGTTTTGGTTTTGAGGTGGGTTTTTTTTGTAGTAGTAATATTTTTGTGCTGAATAAAAAGACAGAAATCTCTTGAGTAAAAAAAAAACCAAACCCAAACAACAGAAATAAACAATCAGAAAACCACACCAAACAGTGTGTGCTTGGATATATTAGATCTTGTGGTCCAGTTTCTTTTCTATTACCGTCAGAAAATATTTTGCCTAGAAGTGTACTCTTGTGTATAATGAAAGAACTTCTGTTAGGAGAAGTAATGCATTGTATATTTTTTGCTTTTCCTTGAAATATTTCTGCCTTTATTACTGTAAAGCAAGTGCAGTCTTTCATTACATTCATTAAGGAAATAAAATCTTAAAAACATTCAAAAAATGACACAGACAAAAAAAAAAAGATAGAGGTTCTGGGGTCCTTTATTTTTTAACTTGCTTTTATCCTTAGGTTGGACAAGTTACTGTGTGCACAGTCAATCCACTATAAAACTATTCTTAGCATGAAAGGAATATCTCTACAGACCTGCATTTTCTTTGTACATAATGGTTACTTTCTTTTTTTTTTACAGAGATTAGACTTGATACATGTTTCTGCTGTGGCAGTTTCATAGCCAAATACAGATATCTTTGTTTCATTACTGTCAAAGTTACCATTTCCAAGGGAGCTGCTTTAATCTTAGCACAGTGTTGCTTGACAGACTGTTTTGTAGCCATTACTGATTCTCTGACTGATTGGAGATATTGCAACATTCCTCTGGGTCCTTTCCAAAGTACTTTTTCTGTGGTTTCAGAACATTTTTTACAAACTTTCTAAATGTAAGGGGAAACTTACCGCCTTCCCTGATAAGGCGGTAATCTTCAAAAGTAAGAGAGGGAAGAAGAGTTTACAATCAGAAGAAAATGTTATTGGAAATGGCTGTGCTAAGTATTGGGACAAAACTGTGTTTTATTATTTAAAAAAAAAACAATAAAAATTGCTCAGATGTTTATTTACTCTTTAGAATTACTAAAATCAGAGATTTTACTTTTAAAATTGTTGAACTAATAAACAATGTGTATGAAATATTTTCCCTTTTTTCTGCCATTAACTGAAAGCTGCTTTGTTGTTATTAGTGAGGTATCAAAGCTTTATGCTCCTCATGCTATTAGCTTTATGTCTGAAGAACTTTTCATTTGAAAATTAATAAAAAGGTATGAAAAATATGTTCATAGTTACAGATTTCTCTGGTTTTCAGTTGTGTTCTTTGTTTTTAGATGTCCGGCTACGAAAACTGGCTGGAGAGAAGGAGGAATTATTGTCCCAGGTAAAATAAGCTATTCTTTTCAGCAGACCTTTGTGTGTCTTTTGCAGACTCGATATATCAGCAATAAAAAAAATACTAAGCACCAAGAGTGTTTAATCAAATACTTGAGCACTAACGCAAAATAAAATATTCAACTTTACCTGGCTGGCTACCAGGGCTACCAGCTCTTCTCACTAGTGTCCTTATCCATGTGACTTTGATCTTAGTTAGTAAAGAACCCTCCTTTCATTAATTGTCGAGCTGAAATCTGTCTGGCTGCTGACTCTAATTAGTGCATGTACTTAAAGTTGTTCTTTAGTATTTCTGCATAAGACAAAATAAAAGTCAGTAAAATTACATTCTCATAAATTCAAGTGGCACTTGTGTCCAAATTGCTTCATGGTCTTATTTTTTTGATCACTTTTCCATGATCCTATTTCTTTGGTCGTTTCAGTTACTCAGATAGAAACTTCATATTATCAAAGTAATTGTATTTTAATACAGTTCAGTGTTGAGAAGGTAGGACTCAAGAAAACATACAGCTATGGAACAATTGTTAAGAATACCATAGGTTTTTTCCTTCTAGTTGAACACGTAGTAAATTTAAAGTTGTGTTGTCAATATTTAATTTTTTTTTTTCTGGGAATGTACCTTTATTTTAGGGTAGATATTTGGTTTAGAATGAATACTAGAATTTATTGGCAATCAAGGATATTAAATTTAAGTATGTAAGTATATAAAGCTGTATTATATCACCGTACAATTGTAAACACTGTTAACATATTTGGTTTATATCACAAATGGGAGTTTTGCAAGTATAATGCCCATGCCACTAATCTGTAGGACAAGATTTTCATAAGAGAGTCAAAGTAGCTCTTGCTTCTTTCATAAACTCCAGACAATGAGGACATAGCTGAATAATCTGTTCCCTGACTGCTGAAAAATCCCAAAGCAGCTTCGGTAGCATAAAGTGGAACCGTTTAATGTGCGCTACAGACTTGTCTAGGGCTGTTGTTTCCAGGTGGAGTAAAAGGGAGGACACCCCCCAAAAAAAAAATCTGTGGATCATTTCTGTAAACTCGCCAAGATACTGTTTGTTATCTTCTTGTGTGTTTGTGTAAAAGGTATGCTGCAGAAGGAATGCATAAACAATGTAATTCCACCACCTCCTCTGGAAAAGCAGCTCTGGTAGAGTCACTGGGTGCCCCTGCACTGTGTGGAGATGCCTGCAGTGCTGACCAAACTGGCAGGTTTGGACTGTGTATGGACATGGTGGAGGCACTTGCCCAGCCATGGGGATGGGGAGCTGCAGCCACAGGACTCAGGGTCTGACTTCACTGCCTGCCCTGCATGGCTTTGCTGCTCCCTCTTACAGGACCATCCCAGCTGGTAGCATCTCAGGACTCCTTTGCCTTGTTCTGATCAAACCTTTAGATACACAGCTAACTGAACTTGTGGGAGTCTATTTTTCACAAAAGAACACTTCTTTTTCAGGTCAGAAGACTGAAGATGCAGCTGGAAGAAGAACGACAGAAATATTCTAAAAGTGATGGCATGAACCCAGATATCATGGGCTTAGAGAATGGTTCTGACCTGCAGCTAATTGAAATGCAGAGTGGGTATATGGTTACTGCTCAGAGGTGTTCTTACTGGGAAGATGAAACAGACTCTTCCAATGCCTTTTCCTATATTGTGCAATACTGGTATTGTGAGTGAATATATTGTTGAGCAACTAGTTTTTTGTTGGTCTGTCTCCTTGCAGGAAACTTCTTAATGCAGAATAGCTTAAAAGTCTGCCTCTGTTCTGCTGAATAGCAACGTTCTGGGAAGTTCTTTTTTTTCATTTGATTATCTTGCCTAGAGCGGGTGCCACTACTTGAACAATTTCAGTTTTAAATGATAGAATTTCACCTCAGATGTTACATTAATATATCTACCTGATATTTTTATTTTGCTGAATCTCTGAAACAAACTTAATCTAAAAGATTGTTATTCTCTGAAGCAAAACATGGAAAAACTATTAAATTTTAACACAATATTCAGCATTGGTTCATAGAGTCACTAAGCTATTTTCTATTTCAGCAAGCTATTTCTTCAGCTGAGTACTGCTGTATTAAATGATTGTCATTTAATACACTCGTGGCAGTGAACATGAAAAGAACACTGACAATGTCAGGGCTAAAATGTAACACCACAGTAATATGCAAAGCTCCTTGGAGTTTGTCAGGCAGGTGCCTTTATCATTCAAATGCTATTAGAGATGTCTATGCTAAATTCTGCTGGTATTATTCCTGTTGTGATTTGACCTGTTTTTGCAGTGTGCGTTGGTTATTTTGTTGATTCTCTTTTTGAGAGAGGAGTTTGTCAATCTAAATATGTGTTTTCAAAGGTATCTTGTTTGTACATCTGAGATTTAATGAATGCTTCTACAGAGACAGTAGCTGTGTTCTCTAAATAACAGGAAAATTATTTCCTGTTCATACTCTTAAAAAAGATTTCTGAAAAAACTCTTTACTTCTTTGTAATCCTGTATATGGGTTTCTCAATAAAATAGTCTTTTTTAATACATTTTAATTAAAAGGGAAATTGCCTATTTAGAGAGTCGCCTTGAGTAATATATTTGTCACTTTTTGTCTAGGAGATGCCAATAGGCAAATTAGTGAATACAAATTTAAGCTTTCAAAAGCTGAACAAGACATAACTACCTTGGAACAAAATGTAAGTGCGTGTTTCTATGTATTTATTGTTATCATTGCACTTGCTCTGTGGACTTACACAATACTTTCTTCTTCCTTGTTCGGGTTTGCAGATTGGACGACTTGAGGGGCAGGTTGCAAGGTATAAAAATGCAGCAGAAAATGCAGAAAAAGTAGAAGATGAACTTAAAGCTGAAAAGAGGAAGCTTCAGCGAGAGGTAATTGTTGTGATTTGCTTTTCAGCACTTCAGGCTTGAACTGCTCTGGGTTTTGCCTCCAAGCTCTGTTTTGTTTGTCATCGTGTTCAGTTGCAGCTTTTAAGTGATTTTTTTTGTTTGTTTGGGTTTGTTTGGGTTTTTTTGTTTGTTTGGTTGGTTTTGTTTGGGTTTTGTTTTTGTTTGTTTTTGAAGAGCCCCCAGAGTCAGTTTTGCATTCAGAAGAACAACGAACTGTAGCACTTACAAAAGTAATACTCATTGCAATTCAACGCAGTAATTCATTGAAAGGAACGATCTAAAGTTCTGTTTTCTTCTAAATGTGATAACTTGTACTATTTTAAGCTAATCCTTCCATAAAAATTACTGGGGAGCCAAACACTGCCTCTTGAGTGCCAGCCTGGGAAGTTTCCAGCCCGTGCCTCCCAGGGAGCTGGTAAGAAGCTGTATTTAACTGAGCTGTTGCTCGTGCTTACTGAAGAGCTGCTGCGTGACTGGTGCAGTGCCTGCTACCCCCAGGAATATATATCCATTGGCAACTAACAGCGGTGGAGAGGACTCTACCTTTAAATAGCATGTAATAGGAAGTTGCAGGCACCTAGTTCTTTTGGAATGAGTACATGTCTCAGTTGCTTACCAATTATTTATTTTTTTTAAGAGCTGAAATCTGACTGCAATAATGAAAGCGTTTTGTCTTAAGTGTCACTCTTACAAAACATGCAATACTTGTATTCCTACCTCTGTCAAAGCTTAAGAACAGCAGAAAGTCCAAGTAAATTTAAAGTTGATCATAACTTTTGCTTTCATTTTACAGTTAAGAACAGCACTTGATAAGATAGAAGAGATGGAGATGACCAATAGCCACTTAATGAAAAGGCTGGAGAAGATGAAGGCAAACAGGACTGCGATTTTATCTCAACAGTGAAGTGGAAATTGAAAATACGATGCACTGCTCCTTGAATAACTAGCCCCTAGCTTGTTTTTAAATACAGACTTTATTGGCACAAACTATTTGAACACTGAGCTGTTCATTTGGTGGTTTAGTTTAATATTGGCATACTTCTTTTTTGTAACTTATGAGAGAATGAAATGTAGTTTGAATTCCCATGTGAATGACAGCAATTTTTCTGTAGCGTTTGATTCTAGAGTCAGAGCTGGAGCACGAAGCTGTACGTTCAACTTAGTGATAGAAAATGTTTTTACAACTGTGGAATCAAGTTTACTCACAATCTCTTTTGGCTGCTTTAATGATGCTTGATGCTCAGAGGCAACTGCATGAATTCAAGAAGACACTGTATTACTGTATTATAAACTAACATATACTTGCTCAAGACATCACACAGCACAAGTGCCTTTTATCTGGTGCAATTTAGACTTCATTGTTGAAATAACCTTTGAAATCAGATAACATTTTATTTTAAGATACATTTGGGGTATTCACTAATCTTTATACATTTTGAAAATACATTTTTGTAAAATATTTAAATTTATAAGAAAAAAATAGGGACTGTATATAAAAATGTGCTTTTTTTTTGCATGGGCACATCCAAGTTCTAGGTAATTTTGTCAAATACTAGCCCCCGATACTCTTAGTATTAAGAGTGTGCATTTTAAAACTTCTGTTGTACACCATCGAATTACATGCCATCTGCTGCTTAAGTGTGAATTGAAATTTTAGGGTGGGAGGAAGGGGTGGGAAATGTGGTTAAGGAGTTTATTAAATGGACACTTTACTGACCAAACCCAGATGTTTTCTGTCTTCTTTTAACTGAGATGCAAAGAGGACAGAGTAAAGTCTTTGCAAAAGAATAAATTCTGAATTCTTTGGAATTAGAGCACATCCAGATAATGGCCTTCAGTCTGCAGCTGCTACTTGATCAGCAGCTACAAATAGTAAAGTGTTACTTAGGAGAGAGGACAAACAAGCAATCCTGACCACTCAGAAGTTTTGCTCAGGCAGTTACAGGATTTCTTGGAGATGGGTTAATCTTTGG
>JANIJG010000386.1:39570-71064 GCA_024611175.1 Megaceryle torquata | reverse complement strand
TGGGGCCCCTCCAGCCCCATGGATGGCTCCTCCACTCGTGGGGGCAGCATCTGGAGGGGGAAAAGCTGCTTGTTGATCCCTAGATTCCCATGTGGTGCTTGCCAGACCTGGATCCCAGTGGCTGTCCCCCAGCACTGGGGCATGGAGCCAAGTGGCTCACCTGGCTGGGATGGCTGCTTGTTGGCACAGGGTGAGCTGGGAAGGCTGCAACCCCTGGGTAAGGTGTCTAGGGGAGGCTGTGGGTGCTGCTGTGCTGGAGGTGTGGGTGAGCTGCACGGATGCTGGAATAGGAGCTCACACAAGCGTTTGAGACAGCAACCTTGGCCCCGGAGCTGTGCTGGGATGTTGCTGATGGGAAGAACAAGGCTGTTCCACTTGCAAGCAGCTAAAGGGCACCTCTTCTCCTTCCTTCCCTCTCTGGTTTTGCATTGCATGTTTTAAAGCTGTGCTTTTCCACTATCTTCTTGCTTCAGTAACTTCCCCACTCCCCTCCTAAGCCTCTGTCTTCCTATTCTTAACTGTTTCCAGACTCCCAAAGGCAGGGGGCAATGAGCAGATGAGCCTGAAAAACCAAATGTCTAGATAAAAGCCCTGGCACCTCCCCCTGCAGAGGTGTGGGCAGCGGCAACCCCTCTGTGCTGCAGAGGGAGGTCACATCTCCTGCCCCAAACTCTCCTAACCCTTCCAGTGGAGCAAAACTTTTCCTCGCTGAATATCTACCCCTGGAAAAGGGCTGTTGTGGGGCTGTTGGTCCATCCCGGCTGAGTTTCCTAAATCCCAGTGGCTACTCCCTGCCTCTGTCTCCCCAGCATCCAAAAATGATGCTAAGCTACTTTTGGGCAATGAGACACTCAAACTTGGTCCTGCCATATTTTGAGCTGCCCCAAAAAGCAAGGCAGAGCAAAACACTTGTGTTTTAGATCAAGGTTCAGGTCTCAGTTATTCTTGAGAGGACTCGCTGCCCGGTCAGCACCATTGAGGCTGCTCCATGACCTGATCAGCCTCATCTCAGCTCCCTCCTTTAGGTATGTTCTTCAAAGCCTACAGGGCTGTTTACACAGCAGCATTATAAAATAGGTACAAGTGCTTTTGTTTTTCTCTCCTTCTTTAAAGGAAGTGTCGTGCAAAATGGCATTAGTGCAGGAGATAGGTTACTACTTCGGCATCTTCGTGAGGGGAACAGATCTCTGCCCTGGCAATGTCTCACCTCAGCAGATAAAAGCCTGTCCGGGAAAGGATCTGTCATTTGATAGGGAGGAAAATTATCACCTCCTTCTTAGTCATTCCCGGCCAAACTCAAGTTAAATTAACTGATTACAACCCTGCTTATGTGGTGCTCCCCAGCCTTTCCCAGTGTGGTTCCTTGCGCTGGCTCTTCATGACTGTGGCTGTGTCCCACCTCCTGTCCCCCATCCGCTTCATGTCACAGAGAATAGGTTAAGCCCAAAGATCTTAATTTCTGAGCTGGAGGATACATGTGTTGGTGCTGGCTGTGTCTGGCACACTGAGTGTGGGAGGTTTTGAGACTTGCAGAAGCAAATGGTGATTTGAGCTATGAATGTTTTCTTAACAGATGTTTTCTTAAAACATCTTTTTTTTTTTTCTTTAGACAGAGGTGATTCGGAGTGCAGAAAACTGAGGCTTCCTCTGGGGGACCATGGGACAGAAAGCAACTTTAAAAGCTCTTTGAGTCTTGCTGTGTAAATCCAAGTGAGGAGAAAACTTCCTTCTGGCACCTGCTTTGCCCCATGAAGGTGGTGGGAACCTGTGCTGCTCAGGGGCTTGCTGCTCATATGGTGCTCACTACAGCTCCAGCACTTTGCTCTTATCCCCCAGGAAAGCTGTTCCTCCCCTGTCTGTCTCTGCACAGGAGTCAAGCTTCCTATTTCCATTTTTTAATGGAGCAGGGTGTTGATGTCAAGTTGGTATATACACTTCAATCAATCTGTGGATGAAGGCAGAGTCATATATTTATTAACCTTCAAGGTGAGAGGGCACATCTCCAGTGTTACCTGAGTTCAGAGTGAGGTGACAACTTGTGGTGAGGCTTCACTAAACCACTTCTAATCATTTATCATTTGGTTTAAAGTTGACATGATGGGAAGGTGTAAGGTGGGGATCCAGCTCAGTGGTCCAGATTGTCTGCATCCTCCAGGCATGGAGACCAGTTAGGACCTTCCTTGGGGTGAATTTTTCCCAGTGACATGCTCTGAAAACAGATTTCCTTGATTATATTCCCCCCTTAAACCTGAACTGTGGTAGTTTTGAACGGAGCTTTGCCCCTTTGAGGACAAAACCATCACGTTTTGCATCTGTTAATTTAGGGAAGGTGGAAACAGCAAAACCTACAGTACTGGGATCAAACACAGTGGTGCAGCATAGTGTGAGGTGGCCAGCAAGGATGCCCAGGGCAGTGTCCCCCGCAGGCTGGTGACAAGGCTCCCCCCTGTGGGATGTCCCTGCACCACACACCCATCCCAGCCTGTCCTAACCACGCATGCACCCACCCATGCCTAGCAACACTTGGGTGGCCAGTGGACATGTATGGATGGGACAGGCTCGCAAAGTGTCCCCCAGCTGAGTAGCTCAAAGGCAGCAGGGATAAAAGGTGCCCGGTGATCCCACCTGCCAGAACAATCTGTGGTGGTTTTTTGATGCTTGCTGCTCAGGTTGGCTGGACCATCCCTGGGTTTTTCAAGCTGTATTGAGAAAAAAGTAAATATGTATATAGTGGCTCTGGGGTTCATGTGGCCATGCTTGGAGCAGTAAGGAGCAATATTTTAGCAGGATGTCCTGACAGGAAAGCTTGTCTGCATGTAACTATTGGGAAATAATGAAGACTGTGTTCAGGGTCTCTGTGTTGCACGGGATTTCTGCTGCCTGTGTGAATAGGAGGGAGGCTGCCCAGGTGTCTCTTGTGCATGAAGGCGGTTGGGATCACCGCTCCTGGTTCACATGTAGTGAAACCAAACTGTAATGAGATTATTAGACTTGCTCAAGGGGAGAGGCCCAGAGCACAGTTTTCCTAATTCCTCCCTGGCAACCTGCCTTGTTTAAATCACCCACAGTGTGGTCAGCATTATTAATGTATATTAACTGTGGGGTAAACTGGGTGCTGCTGGTTCTGAGCACTGGCAGGTCTGGCTGGAGGCACTGTCTGCAGGGAAATCCAGTCTTGCTCCCATTGATGTTTGGGTTGTCTGCGTTCCTACCTGGCTTATGCAGGAGTTAGCAGTGCTTGGGAGTTAGTCTTGAGGCTCAATAAATTGCATTTCCAAGGGGTCTGAGAGTGGCACCATCCCCTGAAGCAGGACCCCTCCCCAGGGACTCAGTGCACGCTGATGCAGAGACTGAAGGCACTGTTGGCTGTTGCCGGTTGGGCCATTTACCCCGGTGTTACAGAGAGAAACATCAACCTTGCCATTTGAGCATGGCTCTGGGACTTAGATTTTTTAGCCCATTCTGAAAACTGAGTGCTATTTTAGATCAAGCTCTTTTATTTCCACCTCAGCTGTGCACCATGGAATGCTTCAGACATGAAATTTAGAAAAGTAGGTAAATTAAAGCTTTATTAGTCCTTTGTACAGCTAGGAAATAAATGAAGCTGAGATCAGTGCCGTGAGGAGCCAACACTCATGTCGAGGCAGCTCCTGTTTGAAATAGTCTTCTATTATCTATTGAGAGCAGGGAGGCAGATTCCTGCGGCCGATACAGCCACAATGGAGTCCTGACATTTCCAACACCTTGGGTGTTTATGAAGCACATTAAAAGAGAAGTAAAATTAAATTGGAGCTTTGGCCGCATGCATTGCACTTGGGATGTTAAAGCAGCTTGATAATAAACTGGTGCCAGAGGTATGTTAAAACGGACATGAGATGATTTTCAGCTGGGTGCATTAGAAGAGGGGATGCCAACACAGACTCAGGTGGGGTGGTGCCCACCTGGGAGGGAGCACTGTGCTGTGCTGTGCCCTGTTGTGCTGCCCCGGGACTGCCCTGCAGTGGGTGGATATCTGGGCAGGATTGTGTTTACTCTATGGTCACAGCAAATCCTCACTCACTCATGCTGGCAGCAGTTTCCTCCAGGTTTTTCCTGCTCTGAAGCATCAGTAGAGCAAAACCCACCTTTTGCTACATGATGAAGATGGGGGGGGCACTGGGTGGACAAAAGCAATTTTCCAGCGGTGCCCACAGCTTTCCCATGTCCAGGCTAATATAATTGTAGCTGCCCCCATCTCAACCTGGATTAATGCCACCACAATCATTAGCATTACTGGGGATGTCCGCTGATGTGGGAGAACTGCAGCTGGCACAAAAGTTGTCTGCTGCCTTCTCCCTCTGAATACCCTCACTTCTTGCCACCCTTGCCAGTACCAGGTGAGGTGTGTGCCAGAGCTGATGCCAGAGCATAGTGGTTGATGACCAGAGCTGTCACAAAGCAGTGCCAGGGGCTTGGGTTACCCAGTTCCCACTGAAATAGGAGCCTGGACAAGACAGAAATATAGTGGTACAAGTCAGGAGGAGCAGAGCAGACACTGGAGCTATTATAAAGCCATTATGGAGCTCTTACAGCACTATTATCTATTGCTACTCTGGCTCCCCAGAGAGAAGGGTCCCGGGAGCATGCTGTTCCCCAGGGTACCCCTCCTACCTCCATCCCCTGCCCTGGGCCTCAGCCCCAAAAGCTAAGCCTTCAACAAAGGTACTTCATGGCTGATTTCTTCATTGCTAAATGAAATGTGTGATACGAGACATGCACATGTGTTTCTTTAACAATTTGAAGTGGTGTTTCTGTATCTAGAAGGGATGGGGAGGCCAGCTGTGGTCAGGCATGACCTGGGGTAGCTCCCATGATAAGACAGAAAAAAGAAAAATTAATTTCTTCTTTCTGAGGAGGAGAACTATTTCCAGCATCATGAGAAAACAAAGCAGACCAAGAGGGATTATTTTCCCCAAACAAGATGCTGTTTGAAAACACCCACTTGGAGTCACACATAATTTTTTTTCTCCCTGATTGTTGCAGCTTTGCCAAGTCCAAAAATTTTGATACTGAGTTGGCCTCTGAATTCCTAAGACCATTGTAAAATTCCTGAGATTAATGTTTTATTTTGAAAAATCTCATTCTTTACATCCAGTGCCTACTGCTGGAGCCCTAAAAGACCCTATTTTTATGTGTCTCTGACCACAGTGGCTAGAAACCCCCTTTTGCTCCCCTCTGTACCTTCTTTTTTCCTGGAGACAGGCCTCAAAGCAAACATGAAGGGAGATTTGCAATTGATGGTAGGAGTTGTCAAGAGCTGTTGTCAGCACAGCGTACAAGATGTGCGTGAACCATCCCCAGCAACTGTTCCTTCCCAAGCCAGCTCTTCTGACAAGACAGAATGCACATGGAGCCGCCTTTCCCGGCACAGATACCCGCTGCAGAAGATGAAATGAGAGCTTACCCTGCTGTCAGTTTGAGCGGCGTTGGGTTTGAGCTGGAGAAACACCCCCGCACATGAACACACCTGCTCCTACATACTCTGGCTCAGCCCCAACCATCCCTGTGCTGTGTTTCATGTTGAAGGCTGAGCGGGTTTTGCTGCCGGGACACGTCTCGGTGCCCAGGATCGAGTTGGGACGGCTGGAGCTCGTCGGGGACCCACGGACCCCCTGGGCGGGAGAAGGTGGAGCGGCCAAGGCCAGCTGCCTGGGCTCCAGGAGGACACAGCGGCTTTGTTTGCCCGTGTGCGGTGTGGGACGCTCCCCCAGCTTGGCACCAGAAGGTTAGTGCTTTTAAAAAGGCTATTGTTTTCACCCTGTGTTTTTGGAAAAACAACGAGGGAGCCAGGCAGATACATGAGACTCACCCTGGCTGCTTCTGCCTTGAGTTTCTGCTGCCGTGGGCACCTCCTTGGCTGCATTCCCAGCTCCCTGACCTCCTCCTTCCCACGCGGCCGCAGCTCAGAACCACCCCAATCCCACTGAGCTTGTGTTCCCTCATGTCTCCCCCTTGTTTTCTTCCCTGTTGTTCAGTTAGCAGGAGAGGTCTCTGCCGTGTCAGGAGCACCACCGCCAGAAGACCAGAAACACACAAAGGTGTTTCCCCAAAGCCAAGACTCCTCCAGCCTTGGCCTTGCAAGGGCATCTCAGCATTTGTTGTGGTGAACCAGCCACCTGGCTAAAGCCAACTACCTTCATCACTACAATGCTGGACTTAAAGATTCACTGGGAGTTGCCTTAGCAACCATGGGGCAAATAGCCCAAATAAGAGAGAATGCCTGAAAATATTGAGAAAACCCCCACATATGCTTTGGGACTTGTTCTGTGGTATCTAAGCTGGGGTCAGCTGGACCTCTGAGCTCCAAGATGGAACACACATGTGCTCTTTTCTTAGAGGAGTTAGGTTCAGGGTTTGTTTTCTCTGTCTTTGTTATCAAATACCTGCCTAACAAGACTTATCAAATCAACTAACTTCTGTATAATAACAACAGGAATGCTCTGCTCAGCTCTGTGACTGTGCAGAGCAATTAGAGATGACTCACAGGGGCAGGTGGACTTGGCCAGGATCCCAGGAGGGCTGGTCCTGTCCCTGGGATGCACAGGGTGAGACTGGCTTCATGGTGATGCCAAGAAAACAGGTCTTTAACTGCATGGAATGATTTTTTTTGCTGTAACTGGATGGGCATGGAAGGTGGCTTTGTTTTGGAGGAGTTGTAAGGTAGCACCTCATTATGTAAAGGATCCAAACAGCAAAGGGCTGTTGCTAATTGGCAAAAATATTTAAGTTTCCCACCTGGAGGTGGTTGAGTTTGCTGATGAAGCTGTCTGCAGCTTAGCTGCTCATGAGTATGGTGTCTGGGGAAGGACTGTAGTTCCTGCAGTGAGTGGCTCTTGGTGAACCTCAGTACTGGAGGATGCTCTTCTAGGGAGTGAAGGCCAGGAGCAGGTTAACACCCTGAAGGTATTTCCTAAGTGCAGGCAAGGTGTTTAGTTTGGTTGTTTTGGCTTGTGTTCTAGCTCCCTTCCAATGGCAGGAGCAAATATTTTCTTGCTATAATGATAGGAATGATGAAAATTCACTGTCTCGGACTTAAATGATGAGCAGCTTCCTGGTCTGTGTCCCCAGCTTCCCCACCAGGTAAGGGTTATCTTTGGTTAAGATAACAGACAGCCAAGCCTGTCCCTGTTGACAAGTTTTAATCTTGCGATACCTTTCTGGGGCTGAGGCAGTTTCATGCAGCAGCAGAAAGGGATGCATCTCAAATTGGGGTACTGTAATTACATGTCTTTTAACTTTAAGCCTCTCAAGTGCTAATGGTGAGAGAAACAGTCTCCAAACCCTGGCGTAAAGCTGTGTTCCACTTGGGATAGGTGGGTGAAGGGGGGGAAGATCTGGCCTTTAACACTGAGGAGATTTTCCTGGTGTGCAGCTGCTGTGTACTCTGCTGTAGTTCAGCAACCTTTGAAGCCAGCTCCAGGGTGGGGAGCTTGGCTAAAGTGTTTCTTCTATATTCAGCCTGCTCCGTGGGGTGAGATATGTCAAGAAAAGTAATGAGGCTTTGGGTTTTTCATTTTGGGCTCAAAATGAAAATGGCTAAACTGGGAGGAGGTTTCATGGGGGTAGAGTGAGCCCTGCTGCAGCACCAGGAGAAGCTCCAAGCCAAGTGTTTGGACAAACTTGCTATCTCCAGAGCTGTAGATAGTGCTCTGATCTCTTGCACCACTCCTTAGAGCTATGCTGTTAATCCTTTGTATCTGTGCAAACACGAGAGCAGAATGTCTCTGTTGTTTTCTGGCTGAGGCCAGACCTTTCTTCCCTTTCTCCTGCTAAGTGCAGGCTTGAGGACACAGCCCAGACCTTGAGTTTCTGGGTGAGCTTGGGGGCACAGACACCAGCTGTTTGCTCAGTTGTGCCAGAGAGGTTTTTGGTGATTTGCAGAGTACTGTGCTGAGCAAGTTGGCAGATGCTTTGAACTAGCAGAGAGACCATCATGTGGAACAAAGTGCTGTCTCCTGGAAGAAACAAGGAGAAAGCCTAATCTGTGGTTCTACCTACTGAGTGCAATACGGTGCTTAGAAGTCACCCTGCAGAAAAGTAATGTGTAATGTGGTTAAACGGTGTTAGCTAGATGATTTTCTAGTGAGTGTTGTTGGTCTAAGTGCTACCTCTGAATGTTCTGTCCATAAAGGAATGGTCATCAAAGTAGATACTTAAATAATGTCAAAGGCTTTTTGACCTTGAAGTGTACAAGGGGGAGGGAGAAGGGCATGAGTCACAAAGAATATAGCACCATTTTCCTTGTCTTTCAACCTTTTATATTCTTCACTCTTCAGATAAAAATGGGTACTAATAAATCTAGCAGACCCTAAAACCCCCCCTTAGAGTCAGGTGCCAAGGGAAATGATGTCCTTAAAGGAGAACATGCCAAAAAACTTGGTTATGAAAAGAAAATAGCAGCAATGTTGAACTGATGAGTAGTGACAGAATCTGGAGTCTTGGCCCTTTGAATACCACTGACACTAATGAAGCTCTAATTGAAATCACTAGTTTTGCTTGCTGTGTGCTTTCTCTTGATCTCTCAGCCACCTTTGTTTGCTTTTTGTTGCCACTGAAAGTCACCCATTTTGTGGCTATGTTGCTATTGTTTAATTGCAGTTCTGATTATTGACATTAAATGTTGAGTGTCAAGCAACGCTTAAGCAAAGGGGAGGTTTCTAAATGCTTGTTGCTATTTTCTGAAGCCTGTAGAACAGTTTCTGTCTCATCTTACACAGGTATAAGCTCAGAGTAACCCTGCTGAAGTACACAGAATTATTCCTATTTCATGGTGTGAGTAGGATCACACCAAAGCTCCATAGACAACAGTTTATCTTCCCGGAGTGAACACTTGTTTTTCTAACATGATTGCAAATTAATTCCAAAGATAATGTGATACCATGTAATAGAGAGTCCCCTGAGCTGATACCAGACCCCTCTGCAGACCAGTGAGGATGTTATTGCAGCACTAGTAATGGTGATTTTGTGAGTCCATGTTTGTTTTGAAGGCTTGTGTCCTACATCCCTGTGCTTCCGAAGGTGTGTCTCTCATCACAGAAAATCAATGCAATAATAAATTTTCTTTCCTTCTCCCTCCTTCTTGCATCCCTATATTGCTTAAAATCAAGTATTAGGCCAAGGACTATGTGTGGTGTAGTTATCCCAAGGTTGATTGTATCTTGGCAGGCTAAAGAGAGGAAAAAAAGCTGTGCAGAGGGTGCTGCAGCCCTTCTCCCATCTGGGATGCTAATCTGAGTATTTCCTCAGCCCAGCCATCAATTTTTCATGGAATTTGTAAGCAGGTGCTTGTCTCCGAGACCTCTAACCTACTGTTGGGCAGGACTGAAGCAGGCCAGCAACTTCCCATTATATTTGTGCCTGCTGCCAGGCTGAGAGTTTAAATGCTTTGGAGCTCCTAGGGTGCAAAACTTGCACCTCTGAGTTCCCCTGAAATGCTCTTTTGAGTGACACAGGGAAAGGGAGTAGAAGTGTTTAGGCAGCTGGGGGCTCGGGGAGTCTGCAAGAAATGGAGAGGGGCTGTGTGCTGGCCAGGGGAACCTGTGAGTGTCTGGGGTAACTGCTTCCAACCTGTCTATGCTCTCTAGATGCTATGGCAATGCAAAGTGAGGAGGCTACTAGCAGGTGTAGCAGTGCAAACCCTATTTCTTGCAAGGCTCAAAGACAACTGATTGGAAGAAACCTGTTTATTGTGAGGTTTAGGAAAACATGTTATTATGCAAATTGGTTTGGTTTTGTTTGTTTGTTTTTTTGGCAAGTAATGGGTTTGATACAGAACTTGGAAATACAATTTTAAGAATACAAACACAAATACATAGTATCTTGTTCAACAAAGACAAATAAAAATTCTTCCCAGGGAACATTAAATAAGGAAATATTTTCTAAAATAAATGGGCAACAAACATGAGGGGTGGGGTGGATGGGAGACAACAAAGCAAAACAACCCAACTTGTAAGCCAAAACCCCACTGAAGAAGCAGCAGTGACATCTTCAATTTTCCACTCAGGCTGTACTTTCGCTTTGCTTTTCCTGTTCAATAGCTGCCAGAAAAACAGGAAACAAAAATATAATCAATATTTTAATGATTCTGCAGGGTACAGATTTCTATGGTCATTCTTAAAGCCAAGGGATGGTAAGTCCCCAGTTGCCTTCTTTGACCACCATGGAAATACCAGCTCATCCCCCCATGTTATGTAGCTTGTAGGGTGCAGTTCAGGATGTGCAAACATCCTTCTGTATTTACAGCTTTGGCATCAGTAGGGATAATAAGCCAGGAAAAAAACCAGTCATCTTATGTCAAGGGACAGTGCGTCTCCATGGCTGTCAGTACTGGCACACCCAAAGAGGTTAAGAGATCCTCTTCTGAAGGAAACTGCTCACAGAGTCTGGTCCAAATGCAGAAAAATGTCATTTTCACATCCAAAGTTGAATGTGGATTGCAACCCTCCTCTGGCTGCCTGTGCACAGTGCGTGTACAGGAGAAGACCCTGTGCGAGAAAAGCTCAGGGTGCTTTGCTAAGGAAGATTGCCTATTCGATGATGAGGAGTTTATCTTGCAGCCTTATTCCCAGAGAAAGTGCCTGGAGCTTTTCTGGTCGGGGCTGACAGCAGGTACCAGTGGGGGGCAGCAGCTCATCTGCCTAGTAACATGTTAAATCCAGAGCCCGGGCACCTTCTGGGGATGCTGCCAGGGATACGCAAGGATTCTCCTGAGTCTGTGCCTCCAAAGAGGTTGGTAACATGGGAATTACAACCAATTTGATCCTGTTACTTGCAACCAGCAGAGGGGGAAAAAAAAAAATAATCTTGCTTTTAGTAAGTGCAAAAGCAATCTTATCAGGATTTTTCAGACAAAATGTGCCATTGGTTATAACTATGCGTATTCTTGGAAGCCCAGCACAGAGTACAAGTCTTAGTATTATCCCCAGGTAAAGTCAGGGATGAGTTTGAGCCTATAATCCTATGATTAGTATTCATTTTGCATATGAACTGCACCACAGATTTTGTCCTTGCTACTCATAGTTCAAATAGCCTCATAAGCACTTACTTTCTTTAGTGGGCAGTGGATTTTTCTCTCTGGTTTCAGTCTTCTTCAGCTTGGTCTTGTCAAATGTTTCAATTTCTGCAAAATCTGGTTTGTCGGACATGATGGGTCCTGACAAAGAAAGGAAAAACACACCCATGGCTTCATTAGCTAGTGCTGTGATATCAGCCATCTGCAAAGCATTTTCTGCTTGAAAGAAAAAAAATGTGAAAATACCATGAAAATGTTTATTCAGAAACCTCCCCCCTAAATCTAACACCTCAATCTGGGACCTCTCCCCGAGGCTTGGCTCTTTCAGAGCAATAGAAGAAAGGTATAAGTAGAATTTTATCTAGAACTCTCCGACAAGATTTCTAAAAATCATATTTACACATGGAAACAAGAATATGTCAGTAAAGATAACACATTAATTGCTAATAACCTACGGTGCCTCCTGACATAAATGCTGCTTTTTTTAAGAAATGCTGCTAAACAGAAAATCTACAATAAACCTCAAACCCAGTATGAACAAAGAGCTTCAATTATTATTTTGTTTTAATTAACAGGATTTGTCTTTAATTCTGAGCACCCTGTCCTGAGTGCATACATACCCCCGTATCTGGATGAGCTGCTGTGGACACTTGTGCTTAACAATAGAAGACCGGTTCACCCAGCCCTTTGTTTGCTCTCCCACTCAATATCCCAGTCACAGGCTCAGTGGGTTTGATTATACTCTATTCTAAAAGAAATCCACAAAGCACGCTGGCATTCAGCACTTCACCTGTTCAAACTTCCCCAATCCTATTCCTATTTTGAAGAGAAATTAAAGTTAAAAATCCATCCTGGGCATTATTCCCCTGATTTTAGTGGAGTTTCCCATCAAGGAGAGGTTTGGCCCGGAGATGGCTGATATAATTACATATTTTTCCTTCCTGAAGACAATCGGATTTCATTGCAATCTTCCCTGAGACAACAGAAGTAAATATTCACAGGAGGTAAAAAAAAAATAAAATAAAATGAAAAGCTACTAAAACCACATGGCATTACCGTCTGGCTGCTTTCTCCTCAGCTGCTTGGTGGCCGTCTGAGGCAGTGTGAGTTGAAAAAGGTCAGGGTAATCCCTCCTCTCCTCCCCCCGCCCAAGCCCATTGCTATTAATATTGATTAGTTTAGTGCTGGGATTGCTCAGTGTTTAGGGAAAGGATGGATTGATTGCTGCTGCAGAAAGTGCATGAGGATGGGAAATAGGAAAACTGACACAGAAAACTGCCAAAATATATCTTGATTGTTTGTTTCTTTTATTTTTTTTTTTTCCTCCTCATTTACAATGCCAATAATATTGAAGTTTTTTGTCCTGCCCTTCCTTTACAGTGCAGTGGTTTGGAGTTAAGGTGAGGTTTGGAGTTCATTTCAGGGCTGGTGCTGCAGTTTGTGGGGAGTTTTTAGATGAATTCATGCCTGGGCATTGTCCTCCACCTGCCCATCCTGACAGAAGCACATGCTCAGGGCTCAGGAGGGCTCTAAGCACAGGCATGGTACGACTGTGGCAGTCAATGGCCAAATCCTGAGCTAGGCATGGCCTGAGCAACCACGCTGGCATCCATGAACACGTCCTGAAAGGAAGAACAAGAATCGTTCATCTACTCCCATTCTGATAACTACCAACCCCCTTATTGGTGCCTCTCTCAGACCAAGGGCATGTGGCTCTGCAGGCCAGACTGAGCAGCTGCCCACACCCAACTTTCCTGCCTTTGCTTTGCAAGGAGCTGCACTGGTCTGTCCTGCTTATGTGGCCGTTCTCTGTACTCGAGCCACCCAGATGGTGTGGACCCCCTGGGCTCGTTCCCAGTCAACCTCTTCAGCTGTGGCTGTAGGTCTCAAGTGATGTTATTTCAGAAGACAACTTTAAAATGGCCAACAGCCCTTCAGTGTATTTGCAAGATAAAATTTGTGTTAGATGTGGGCACTACCTGGACCCACCTCCTAGAGACATTGTTTCCAAGGACTGTGGACATCCCTGTGGGTGTGATGTGGCTCCAGCTACACTTCATGCTTTGCAGCACAGAAATAGTTGGGAATCATTTTCAAAGCCCTCAGGTTTGGGAGGAAAGGGCTCTGTGCATCCTTCTAGATGCTGTTGTGGGTTTCTTCTTGTGTAACTTTGGATGTCTGAATCTGAATTACTTGTCAAGACTCTGTGATAGTCAACAGGGAGGCAACAAGGGGATAAAAGTAACTGTGCCCTAAGAGTATCTGTGTTTCTCTGATGACTATAAAGGGAGCCTGGACAATGAGCTCAGGGAGACTGAAATGTCTCTTTGCTGACTGAGAGCCCTGCAAAGGCGCTGCGGGTCATTCTGTTGGCATAATAGGCTTAGGCAGAGTGTGTTTGAGTCTGATATGGGTGTGTAGAAAATTGTTTTAATGTGCTTAAATATGTTTAAAGACCTCTTCTTCCAACATTTGTTTAAATTAAAATAATGAACAGGTTTGTGGTTGGATGAGATGATATTAAAGGACTTTTCCAACATAAATGATCCTATGAAATGTGGAAAAAATATTGTTTTCACTCATCAGCCTTCATAAACAGTGATTCCTTTCCACCCATTGGTTCTTTCCTTTATACATCTTGTTTTCCATATCTTCAGAGAATGCAGGATTTGCTGCCTGCCCTGGCAAACACCAGTCCAAGAGCACTTTTTCTCTGTAGCTGTGTCTGTGGCATTTGAGGTAAACGAGAATGGAGCACCACAGTGGTGGGAAAACCCTCATAATGCGGCTCAGCTGGAGCTCCAAAGAGATGGTTTGGGTCCCACTGAGCTTAGCCCTGTGCAAAACTGGCTGTTCTTCTTCTGGATCTAAGATTGTCCTGGCAGAAATATAGCTACATTTTTGTTATGCTGAAAGCTCTGCTGACTTGTGCAGGTTGGCTTGGTTGCCTCTGCATCTGCACTGACTGTCCATGAAAAATTAATGTCTGCGTGTACCAGTCATATTTAGCATCAGGACTTGTTCCCTTGCTTCCATCCCATTAGTTCAACCGGTTGTCAAAAATAGAAAGCTGTGTTCTTGACCGAAACCCCCTGGGAATAAGCAGGAAAGCAGACGCTGGGTGAATATTCGGTGTGAGCCGTAGCTGAGATTTGGCACAGAACAGTCTTAGTGTCTGTTTAAAAAGAAAGCATTAACCTCTTCTTGTTAGGCTGGACACTAGATCTAGAAGATCAGAGAATACTTCAAAGCACAGTCTAAATGGTTCATGAATTCAGACAGTTCATGAGTTTCTTTTTTTTTTTTTTTATATATCTGTCCATTTTTACAAGTAACAATTAGAATTCTTATTAAGAGGGATTTCAAGGGCAAAAGCTTTTAAACTTTTAGACTGGCACAAATTCTTTCAGATGTAGGGAGAAAAAGAATTGTTCAGGACAGCAAAGAAGAATCTCACTTCTGGCTTTTTATGTTCGTCACAGGCTGATGTAAATTCTGATGTACAGTCATGGGCTCAGGCTCCACCATCCACAGCAGATCTTTGGCTTTTCTAAACATGCTAAGATGGGGCAGGCATGCTCACCACCACCATTCTAATTGCCTGATTTATTGGCAGACCTAGTATTAAAAACAGTCTGGGTTTTCAGGCTGAGGATAGCCAGGTTTGTGAGTGATATTGGGTCAGGTTTCTCAGGAAGGTGCAACAGCATTAGTCCATATAATGTAATGATGGGAAATTCCGTGTTCTCACTCCCAGCTGAAATCAGTAGATACTCATCTCCATAAAGAACATCTTGACCATTGCATAAAGCACCTGTGAAGATTCTGTGTATTTCTAGTTCAGTAGCGTGGTCAAACACAGCTCATTTGGGATTCAAGCTTCATGTTTACATACTCTGTGCAGGACAGACATCTGTGTATAATTTTCATATGGAAAGTCTGGAGTTTGCCCTGAGGACACTGCAGTGTGTTGAGGCTGGTCACGGGAGGGAAAGATGTAGGTAATATTGTATTCAGGTGCCTTTTACTTTTGTTGGGAACTGAGATATTCTTGCTGTATAAGCAGCAAAGGGGTTATCTGACAGGTTTTTGATGGCAGGATTTCAGAGTTGCCACCTTCAGTAAGGGGACCATGGCAGTTACCTGACCTAGGGATGACTGTGGTAGCAATGAACCTCAGCAGTCTTTGAGGTGCACAGAGGCAGATGAATTGATCCAGTATATAGAAGTGAGAAAAAATGATCCAGTATATAGAAGTGAGGCAAAGTAGCAAGCCAATGGAGCAAGCAAGCTGTAGGATCTTTGCAGATCCTATACACATAAAGCACGTAAAGTTGTGTCGGTGTGGCGATGTCTAAAAAGCTGCCTGAGATACAATGGAAATTGCATTTTATTTCAATCTGCTGCCAAAGGATGAAGGGCTGAGTCAAACTTGCCACGACTGACACCTCTGATACCAGTGAGTCACCCACCAAAGACAGCATTAAACCATGCCTGGCAGTGCAAGCTACCGAGTGTCTGTCAGACACCCACAGAGAAACAGGGGAAAACAAATACTTGCTACCAGGATGCAGTAAGAGGTAAGAGGAAATGTTTAAAGAGAGTGCTCAAGTGCAAAGGAAAATTCAGAGGAGAGTCTGAAGAGTGAGGCTTAGAGGTTTGAAGCCTTCTGCCACTCAGCTTTTTCCCTTGGCTGTTGTCACTTGGAAGCAGCAAGTCCAGCCTGTGTTGGGCTGCAGGGACATCCATCTATAAGTGCTATAGACTTTCATGGGCCAGGGGGATGTAGTGCTCATGTTTGGCACTAGAGATGCTCTGGAAATGCTGAGTGTCATGGGGACTAGGTGGGCAACTGCAAGAAGCAGTTTCTTTCTCTTTGGTGCAACTGTGGGACTTGGATCACATCTATTCCCGCATGGAGCTGAGGTGGGACAAAGCACCCTAACGCACCCAGCCAGTTAGAGGAACGGGCAGTCAAGCAGATAAGTGTCTGTAGCTGAGCCAATAAGCTGACATGACTGATTTTATAATCACATTAGTGCTGTCTTGAAATAACACACCCACTCAAATATAACAGTGATTTAATTTTCAAAATGTTGTGGTATTTTTGGTGCTAAAGGTAGGGGATTAGTTTTTCAAGGTCAAAAGCTGGGCTGGAATCTGCAAAGACCCTAATTCCTTTAGGTGCCTATGAGCACTGAGCACCTTCCAGAAAGGTAGCAGGATTGGGCCTGTTATAAGCTATCCTTAGAAGATTTCCCATCCTTAGGGGAACTGAAAAAAGGGAAAAAAAAAAAAAAATAAAGAGACTACAGCTTCACTGAAAGGGCTTTCTTAGTTCTCTTTGTGCCTTTTGTTCCATCTTGCTGCCAAAAAAAATAACCATGTTTGGGAACGGAGACAGGTTCCCAGGCTAAGAGACAATGAATCCTGGGGCTGTAAGGAAGGCAATGATCTCTCTTTGGCAGGGTGGCTGCTGTAGTGCTGAGCTGCTAGTGTGTAAATACTCAGTACTTGTCTTCTGTATGTTTTATCATTACCTGAGGTGTTTAATTTTCCTTATCAAGACTGTTGAACCTTAAGGTTGGGTGTGTACAGAGGATGATGGGAGAGGTGAAGCTGTAGATAGTCCTGCTTGGGCTATTTTTTCCAATCTCATGTTTTCCAAATAGCTCTGGAGTCTATACTAGGAATCCCACTGCAGCAAAGAGCAAGAAAACATAAGCTAGTGGGAGTAGAAGTTTCCTCTGTCCCTCTTTTTTGGTCTTATAAAAGTCGGTATGGGGGTGAATTTTTAAAAGTTTAACCAGATGGAGATTCTTGCAATAGAACTTTATCAAGAACTGACCCAGAAGTGTGTCTTCCAGCATAAAGTACTTGGCTTCAGACTGGTCTTTTCTAGCAAAATGCAGTGACACAAATGTGCGTTATTAAAGGAAAAAAAAGATAAAATTACAAAACATCCATGCACATTCTTCCCTCACAAAGAGAGTGAAGAAAGAAGCATGTGATGTACTAGTCACATTAGCTAATGTGCTATAGAGCACATGGCAGTTTGTGATGAATACTGGTCTAGAAACACTACTTTAGCACAACTTCCAGTCTTTAATAACAATCTTTTAAAAATCTTTCTCTTTTCTGTCTCTTGACAGAAGCATCTCTTACAAGAAGCAGCTCTTAGGGAAAGAGTAAGACAGAGAAGTCTTGGGTCAGCACTGGGAGTATGCTCCAATGTGGCTCTTCTCAGTGCAGTTGGCTGCTCTGGAACTAAACAATCCACTGCTGGATTTCTCACTCTCCTTGCATTCAAACAAAAGGAAAATCCTTATGAAGATTAAATTGTAGCACCCAGTGTGCAGCAAATAGATAACCAACATAATACAAGATAAGGTACTAAAATCCAGACATATACTAGCTTGATATTAACTTCAGATTTTCTTTTTGTCCAGAGGAAAAAGAACAAGGGGGGGGTGGGGTGGGGGGGGTGTCTGTCGCTACAATGTGCTGGGGTAGATATGGAGGAGTGGTATCTTTGTCTTCGGGGACACAGCATTAATGTAATTTTACAGGGATGTAATTTTGATGAGTGCCTAACCAGCACTCATTCCCAAATCCCAAATCATTCCACTTTCCATAGTCTGGGACCTCCTGGCAGCGTAAGTAGGTTTTATATTTGGAGGAAAAGAAGATAAACCCTGAAGTTTTCCAGCTGCTTAAGGAAACAAGGCTGCTGAAGCAGAGGAACAGACTGGGCAGTCAAGTATCTCTTCTAGAGGATCTCTGTGAGCAACATCCAGAATAAAAACTGGTATTTGTACTTGATGGGACTCGTACATCATCTTTTGCAAAAAATATTTTCCCGTTTTATAAGCTTGTTATACAGAGTAAGCCAAAGACCTAGGTATTACATACTGTGTACAAGGTCAACAATTATGTAAGAAAGTGGTAATCAGCAAGTTCCACATTTGTTAACTTCTACATCCTCAAATGAAAGCTGCCAGTATGTTATTTTTAACACTGGTTTTAATTCTCTAAAATGTAATAATAATAAAAAGGTGAGATTATTTTCGTCCATGGCATCTGAAGTGAACAGCTGTCTCTTCAGAACCTGACCCAGATAGAATGTTTTCGATGACTACCTTTTTTTCATGCAAATATACATAAAGTTCAGAAATTGGTTGCTGTTTTATTAAGGCTATGTCTTCCTAACGGGGTTAAGTTGAGCTCTACACTCAAACTGACTCCTCTGGAGTTAGTAGACTTAGAGCATGAGTGACCACACCATGAAATAACATGGGAGCAGCAGAGAGTGATTGTGTTGGCAGCAGATAAATTGTGCTAACTTGAACTGTAGCTTTCCCTCAGCTCATGATAAAAGCATCAGGGCAACTCAAGTATAGATCCCTGGGAGCACAAAGGACAGGAATTCAAAAGGGATGGGGACGTTCAAGCTTTAATTCAAGGTAACTTTTAAATGGAGACTACCTTTAGGGCACGAGTTCATGGCCACAGCCCAAACTGGTGAATGCAGAGAAAAGCAAATAGGAAGTAAAAACTGAAAATGCAGTATTGTAATTTTTGCTTGTCTGATGCATACATTGAAGGGTTTTTTCCTTTGGATGAATACTAGCTTGCATAAAATTCAAATAACTCAGTTGTCTACAGATGGGGGGAGGGGGGGAGTGTGGGAAGGGGAACAGAAGGAAGGAAATGGAACTGAGAAGATTGAATTAACCTTTCAATGTCTTGAATTTCAAGAAGGGAAGAATTATCTCCTGTTAAGTCTGCAACCATGCAATTAAAATGTGAACAAGCCTTAGAAGCCACATTTACCCCATATTCCTAGATCTTTAAAGAACGTTTTCTTCCAAACCCAAGATTCAGGTCAGTAATCAAAGGCAGGAAATAAAATCTTATGCCATAAATGTTTATTTTAATCACAGAACTCTGGTAGAAAAATGAGTAAAAATGTCTGACATTTACATAGAACATGTGCCTTTGATATTGAATTAAATATAAAAAAAATCCTTACATATGAGTCTAGTAATAGCAGACAGTCTTTGAATAGATGAATGGTTTTCTCTGCGCTGGAGTTTCTGTTCCCATAAAATAGATTTTTTTTTTTCCCCACCTGTTTGCTTGAGCATTCTGAAGCTTCATTTGTTAATACAAGGCAAAGCTTTAAAATGGACTTTGATTCTTAGGTGCCCTTTGAGACACTGAGTCAGAAGAATTGGGTACTTGCTGATTCAAGAGCCTCCATGGAGATTTACACATATCCAACATGGCCAAGTGTCTTGTGCTGGGGATACTGAAACAAAATATTTGTTAGAAAATTTTATAATGCTGAAAAAGAGGAACAGACTAAGCTTGGGGGTACGTCTCTGTTTCTGGATGAACTATGCAGGAACGGAAAGTGTTTTGCAGAGCAACCATCTGGAAAGTGTTAGGGTTTGCTAATTCTTTGGTGTTGAAAGGACTCATGTTTGTCAATATTTTTTGCAGGTTATCAATAGGATCCATTTAAGACAAAAACTGAGCACTTACATATCCAGGAGAGTGTATCAAATAAATTGTTTGTAGATGGACAATTAAAACCAAAAGCAAATACTTTGCTGACACACAGGTAATTTTCCCCCCAAGTGAAAACTGCTGGCAGGTAACATACAGGTATTACAGCAGAAAGTGTCTTGCTTTCTTATGCATCAGATTTCAATTTTTTTCTAGTAAGATAACGACCCAGTATGAAGGGAACAAATTGCATGGCAGGCTATCAACCTTCAAAGGACTGGATGGCATTGCAAAATTGATTTAGGTTCTGGAGTATTTTAGTGCAGTTTGTACAGCAGTGAGCACAGTTGGGTTAGGGCTATTTTTTCACTCATTTGCTTTGATTTCTGATGAGGAGTAATGCAGGGCTGTTGCTGGAACTAGACTTAATTGGCAGCTAAAGTGTTCAGAGACTATTTATTCTAAAGTCATGCTAGGTCAGGACTGAACTCAGGGACCCATGAATAAAATATGGCTCTAGTTCTTCTGCGACATATACTGGTAATAGTGACTTGTCCTTATCAAGAGCTCTTCCTGAAAACAAGAGAATTACGCTAATAATAACTTTAGATCTACTGAGTTACTTTGTGAGCACCTAGCAGCAGAATCTCTGCAAAACTTAAATGCTGGTCAACTTAGCTGGACTTGCAAGATAACACACTGAGCTACAGAAATGGCTCACCCTTCATGGTGTGGCTCTGGCTCTGGATTTACTGATGAGACAGGGAGGCTCTGGCACTCTCATTCTGTGGCCCTAGGAGACAAACGTTTGCCAGAAGCATCTGCCAAGCTCCTGGAGCTGTGGAGCAGCTGGGGAATGGGTCCCTCTCCTTGTGAGCAGCCTGACACTGATTCCTTGTTACTGTGCAAGGCAGTGCATTGTCATATGTCCTGACATGTGGGTGACAGTCTTATGCCACGTGGTGGGACCACAGCCATGCACCTGCACATCCCCTGCTTGTGCTGGGGCTGCTCCACATGTGCCAACTGGTTCTGAGGGTGTAAATGAGCCTGTGTGAGCTCCATGCTCTCTTGTGTAGCCGGCGGAAGCTGGGCTGGGTACCTGAGCTGCGCAGCACCCCGTGCATCACCTGAGTGGGAGAATTACGAAGTGCCAACATAAAATTTGAGCTGTGCCCTGAGATAGTGGGAAAGGGATGGGGCTGGTTACCACACTGCTCTGTCACTTAGTGGTGATCTGAGAAGCAGATGCCTTTCAATAGCTGTATTCTGGGGGTGTAACCACATGGCTGCTCAGTAAGTTGTCACCTCCCATCCCTCTATATTTACTTCAGAAAATTGGCTAAAGCACCAGGACTCACAGGTTCTCCTGAACCTTTCAGAAAAAGGCAGCAAGAAGACCAAGTGAGCAGAAAGGGCTAAAATGGCAGCCTGGGACTGCATTTGTCTGCCCCCTGCAAGGAATGCTGGAAGCATTTGAAAGGAGGTAGGGTAAGCTGGCACGAAATGGTGCACTCGGAGCCAGTTCAGAGGAGGGAAGATGCTGTCTTGGACTCCAAACCAGTAAACGGGTGCTGTGCAGTGCCTGCCTACCTGCCTGCCTCTGCTGTCTGTCTCCTCTCAGTGTGTGTTTTCTGTGTCAGGTTTCCTGCAGTTGTATTCCTGTCAACTGGCCAACGTATCTGCTGAAGAGCCAGCTGGAGTCCGCTCTCTCCCATGTTTCACCAACAAAATTGCCAGCTTGTTCTGATTCAGTATCTTTATTGTTGTTGATGAGGCCAAATGAATCAGAAAGAACACAGCTATGTATACAAAACACAAATTCAGGAACCTCATCCTGATGCAAGGAAGCTTTATTAGCTCTTTGGGATGGACAGCAAATACACGCCTCCTAGGTCATTCCTCCTGCCCCTACACATCTTACTGGGTTTGTATGGCACCTCCTAATGATGCCAAGTCTTCTAGCAGGAAAATACCATTTTAGATCTGATTAAACCCAGGTTAATTTACTGTGGGATTGTGACTCTACCTTCATATTCTAGATGTAAAGCCTCTTAATGAGTCTTATAAATGTATCTCTAGATAAAATTTAGAAGCCACATTGGAAAACCTGAAACAAAGCCCTCCCAGCTATTGGTAATATAGAAGTTTCAATTAATCCCATCCTACTTTCTTTTTCCTTTCATTTATTTTGTCAGTTTTTCACAGGAATAAAAGCTTTTCCTGAGTTTTTTTTTGTTTGTTTGTTTGTTTTGGTTTGGTTTTTTTTCTAACTAAATCCAACTTTCCTTAAATGCTTTCTTTATTAAACCCAGCACCTATGGCTGCTGGCACTGTGTGACATAAAAAGCTGTTGTAATTTCAACGTGGCATGTGGGAACCGCAGACTGTCAGGCAGAGCTTTTAACACTTCTGGCGCAAGCTCGCATCTCCTCACCAACTTATGCTAACTTAGTTTCAGGGTGCTAAATTTTGTATTTCAAAACGCATTAGCTCTTTGTCAAAGGGCACTTCGCTACTTCTGGCGTGCTTACACTTGGGAAGTGTTTGGGGAGTGATGGCTCTTGACGCTCTAATTCAGAAAATTCACAGGAACCATCGTAATACGGTTCTGAGAAATGCAGCGCCGTGGAGCTGGAGCCTGCACGGTGCCGCGAATGGCCGCGGTCACCCCAGGGACAGCCCGAGGCGGGCGCATCGCTGAGTCACTGTGAGGTTAAGAAGAGAATAAGTCAGTCCCTGGGTGGCTGCTCGACGTTGCCGGGTGTGCGGTGTACCTGCGGCCGAGGCACCGAGCAGCTCGGGGACGTAACGAACGGCGGCCCCACCGCTCCGGGGCAGGCCGCGCCACACCCCAAACGGCCCCCGACCGCCAGCCCCCTTCCTCGGGCGGCCTTTCCCGCCCGGGGCCCGCGGGCGATGGCAGCGCTGCCCGGTCACCGGCCTGAGGACACTCGAGGCCGGGACCCGGTTCCCCTCAGCGCCGCCCGGCCCCGCCTCGCCGCCACCAGCGACCCCTCCCCGCCCCGCAGCACGTGACCCCGAGGGAGGGGAGGGGGGGGCGCGCGCTGCACCTGTCAGTCAGCGCGTCACTTCCGCTAGTTGCCGCCGCTACCGTTGGGGACCCCCGGCTCGCGGAGGCGCGCTCGAGCGACGTGAGCGGCTCTGGGGACAGACACACGGACGGACGGTGCCCGGGGCGGCAGCGCGGCGGGCGGTGGACGGCGGGGTCGGCGGCGGCCGAGGGCAGAGGCCTGCGAGGAGAGAGGAGCGGCGAGGAGAGGCCCGCGCCGGCCCCCGGGGTAGGAAGAGGCGGAGGAACCTGCTGCTGGTGCCGAGGACGGCGGGGAGGGCGAGTCACCCGGCAACGGTGAGGGGCTGCGGGGCGCATGCGCGGCGTGCGGGACTGCGCGGGCTGGGGCTGCGGGCGGGGAGGTGCGGGGACTGGGGGTCGCCCCGGGGGTTGCGGCCCGGCCCGGGCTCCCTGCTTTGGAGACGGCTTATGCGGCAGGGAGGTGTCACGTCAGGCTTCAGGAACCTTCTGGGACCAGCGCTGATAAGGGGCGCGGGAACTTCCTCGTCTGGGCGGCAGAGGCGGGTGTGTGGCGGGTCTATGCGGTGCAGAAGTTGCTAGAGCCTTTCTGAGGGAGCTGTCAAGTGGTGCGTTTGTTTCCCAGGTTGCACTTGTGTCGGTGGGACTTTCGAGGCAGCCCTGACAGCTTGCAGGGATTTCTTGACTCTTTCAGCGGAGTTGTCTGCTGAGCCTGGTCCCTCCTCCCATGGTAGATCAGCCTTATCCCCCCCCGCGATGAGACTTGGCACGCTGACAGTATTAGCCTGGCAGCTCCCTACCAGCAAACTTGGGTCTGAAAGTTAAAGAAGGGTAGTCTAAACCTTCTGTGCATGAGAAGAACAACACTAACATTAAGAATGATACTTTATAGACTTAAATGCTCTAGCCTGTAACCAAATGTATCTCCTAAAGAATCTGTCAGCGTGGGTTTCTATTGTTCTTGGAAACTCCTTAGGGATTTAAACGTTTGAGTGAAAATGCTTCTTGCTACCAAAAAGTTGCTTTCACATGAGATGCCCCAGCATTAGGGTACTTATTCCAGGTTTGAAAAGAAACAAAGCCAAACCAACATCCCACTAACATAAAAACCCAAAACAGTCGGACACTGTGACTTGAACTTCTAATACACATAGCTCTTTATTTTCGAGTTCCTTGGTCTGGTTGTTTTTAAATTTTTACAGAACTTGTTAGTGCTGTCAGGCTCAAGGAGGGGGAGAAGTAACAAATGATGAAAGTAAATAATACCAATCACTCTTACCAATTAAAAAAACAAAACCAACAACAACGGAAAAACCCAAACAGCCTACACCGTTGCTTTTTTTTTTTTCCTGGCATATATTCCTGAGCGTCCTCAGGGATGGAATAGTTTGTGATTTTGGAATAAATTGTTGAATTGGATTAGTATTTAGGTTTGAAGTTTTGTGGCCTGTATTGTAACAAATTCGGCTGTCTCGTTAGCATTTTTTCTATCTTGCTTTTTAAAAAAATGTTTATTATTAGTAAATTGCTTTATGTGTTCCTTTTTGTATAGATTTTAAGGTATTTAGAATACTTCTTTTTTTTTTATTTGGTTCGTCTATATGTTGTGTAATGTCTAGGACCCTAGGGATCCTTTCTTTGTCTTGACAGCATTGCAAGAACAAATCAAGTATCTCAATGTTTTGAAAGTATCAAACTGGAAATTTACAGTATTAGAAAAATCAGTCAACTCGAGTGTTTCATGGTTGCATTTGAAGCAGTTGACTAGGAGGAGCTACTGATAATTTCTAATGCTTGCAAATTTTGACATGGACAACATGTCAAAACATAGGAATTTGGCAGATGATAATTTTTTAACTGCTCAGTCTTAGCCAGTTTGAGCTCTTGCTGTATGTGCTGCTTGCAACACTGGAGGACTTTCTAACAGCTCATTAAAAGACTTAATTTAACATTCATCATGTGTGGCTCATAATAGGAGACTTGTACAAGCAGTGAAGCTTTTCTTTCTAATGTACATATCAGCATGTTTGCAAAAGCAGGTGAGGCTGGAGAAATATTTCATGCTTTTACCCATCGGTAAGTTTGGTGTAAGCTCCCTGCTTTCTGTTTCTGAAGGCGCTTTTTTTTTTTCCTTTTTTTTTCTTTTTTTTCCCTTTTCAGCTACTCGACCTTTTGATCCCTGGTCAAATGTTTATAGCTCAGCAGTGATGCTCTTTTCTAGGGCTCATTAGAAAGTAAAACCTTCCAATTCTAAGGTAAATTTTTTTTTTTTTAGATTTTATTCTTTTTTTTTGTGTGTAGCTGTTTTTGTTTTTCCCTCCCCCTCCAAGAAACTGCAGCTCTGAGGAAGAGGAAGTAATGTTGGTAAGAAAATGCCATCAAGTCCTTAAATTCTGCGTGTATCACCAGATTATTTTTTGCTGCCATGTTAGCGCACACAAAACAGACATCTAGGAGCCATTGGGATGAGTATGAATTGACATTTGCAGGGCAGTTCAGTGTTTGGATCTAGGATGGTGAAGGATGGTAAACTTTTTGACTACTCTTGTATCGCACATCCAATTATATATTTATTAATAGTTTCAGATGTGTAAACTGTTACTTAGAAACCAAAAAAGTAACACATTATTCAAAATGTCTGAGGAGGGGATACAGAACTGAAGGAATAAATCCTCTATGAAGGGGTCTGAAAGAGGGAGTTTTGTTATTTGTCATGCACTTTAAGTGATGGATATGTCAGTTATTCAGCAGAGAGGCTGAATGTCTCATGACAAAATTGTATTCCAACAGAGAATAAGATAATTTTGCATTGTTGCCTGGAAAGTAAGTAAAATGGGGCCATTCATTTTTTGAGTCTATTGCTGACTACAACTTTCTGTAAGTTACAAATTTTACCTGCAAAAGCTTTTCTTGAGAATAATGACAGTCTGTCTCAAGGCTTTAGTAAATTCATATTTGGTTTTGAGGTTTTGTGCTATCTTCATAACCAACTGTTGGGATTTGTGAAAGTTCAGTCAATTCAGATGAATTATGTATATTCTTGCAGCCAAAAAAAAAAATTATTTGTTACTGCATCTTCTACCTGGATTTATTTGTTTGTTTGTTTGTTTGTTTGTTTGTTTGTTTGGTGTTTTTTTTGGGGGGGTGGGGGGATTTATAGCTGATTTGTTTTGAAGTTGTAAAAAAGGTAGTTCAGTAGGTGATTATGGTGCTGAAAACCTGTTAAGTTTCTGACATATGGGTGGAGTCATTCAGTAGAGAAATGGGTAGTATTTTGCATCTGGCTCTAGGACCATATTCTGATTATAGTGAAATGAATAGTTCTATTGTGACAGTAACCAATTCTGCTCTTCTGATCTCTCACCTGTAAATGTGTGAAATCTTATCCTGTATATTTGTATTGAAAGAAGAAAAATATGACAGACTTGAGCTTAAAATATATTGCGTTATCTTTGTGTTCAAACAGCTTGTAACAAAAGACTATGGTTGCAGAGGCTTTTTATTGTTTTGGTTTTTTTTTTCCCCGTTGAAAGTTTTAAATGGTTTATTTTCTTCCCTCTCTGGACATTTGTAAGGACGTTCGGGTGGGGCAGCTGCTGGATCAGAACAGAGTACCTGGTGGGAACCCTGTATGATTGTCCACGTTCCAACCTTGCTGGCTGCTCTCTTCATATGTCTCTTCTGTTCAGTGTTCCCTGCAGTGTGTTCAGGATTAAAATTTGTGCTCAGCTGTGCAGGATAATAATACTTGGACAAAATTGAAAAGATGAGAGCTGGAGTCTTATGAATGTGGTTCTTTCTTCCTTTGTACTATTTTTTTTTTAAAGCATGTATATTTGAAAGGTTCCCCCACTCCTTTTGCTGAGCTTCACATTTCATTAAATCTTTTGTTGTCTTGTCATCTCTTAATGTAATCAGGTTACCTAATTTTAGTCTATTATGTGATTTTTAACCTTGTGATTTCTGGTGGTATCTTCAAATTTGGTTGTGATCAAATTGTGACAAGAATTGCTTGTGGAAGAGATCTTGTTAACAGGGTTGGGGTTTTTTTTTGTGGGGGGGGGGGGTGTTGGTGTTTGTGTTTTGGGTTTGTTTTTTTTTTCCTTGCAATTAGAAGAGTCATTGCTACAGAATTGAACTCTTCATTTGACTGCTTCAGTGGGGATGCTAAGACTGAAGACTGTCCTTTATTTTGCTGGCACGTGGTGGTCATTATGACAGAGGCAGTGTTTCTATACTGAGTGGTCAATGTAGTGCATTTTGTAATAATTTGAGTTCCAGTTTGTTTTTCTGCTTATCTTTTTGGGAGGGCGATAGACAAGCTGATGATAAATATAAGTAATAGGAAAAGTTATGTATAATAAATTAAGTGCATTATATATTTATAGTTCGCTTTTTTTGTGTTTCTGAGGTAGCTTGACCTCTGTTCCAAAGTCTTATCTTAAGCAGGGACAGTTGTAAAGCTGCTTTGGTTTTTGTAACATGGATCTCTCCAGTTGCATAGTTTTACTGGTAATTTCTTCCTGTTACCTTACTGTACTTTTACAATCCCACTGCAATTAAGTTCTGTGTTATCTGATGTAGTGGCAATTATATGTGTGTGGTTGGTGGAGTACAGCTTTACACTGGGGGGAGGCAAGTAGCATGAATATAATTAGCTGTTAAACAAGATACAAAAGCCTTTTTATTTATTAACTACTGTTGTTAAGAATGTGATGGGATCTGTGCGAGCAGGAAGTTTCTTTATAATTCTGCACATGTGCATTGGCAGCAGCAGCTGAGAGCAAATCTGGCAGCGCTCAGGGGTGGGTGTGAAACCATGAGCAAACATCTACTTTTTTCTGGTATCGCTGATGGTCTTATTTAATTTCTTTTGCTACAATATAGTTATAGAAGGATTATGAGTTGTTGTAATGCTGTTAAAAAGCCTTTGGATTTTCACCTAGTAAGTGAATATAAAATGTTATCTTTGCATATCAAACCACTTGAAAGTCAGCTAAGGTTTTGGTGATCAGCTTTCTCTTTTAAAATGTAAAATTTTTTTGAATGTTGCTTAAATCAGTCACTGTATTTGAGGCTTTACTAATCTTATTGCAATACAGATGCTAAATACTTAATTAGCTTCTTAAAATTTGAAGCTTTGTATTTTTTTTTCCCTAAATTTTGCATTTAATTTTACTAAAGCCTGTCCACTTTTCTGCCTCTCGTAGAGAGAGGCAGATAGGAGATGCTTCTTGTGAAGATCTGTATTTGATGATGGGCTCGTTCAGAAAAGCTGTAATCAGGTTCTGTCATCTGAAATTGTAGATTAGGTTTTATTACAGGAAAATAGTAATTAATACTATGGTTTCTTGGCTTGTAAAAATGTAAAATAATATAAAAAATTGTATCAATTTTAGTAGTATCTTTTTGTCAGAGGAATGTCCATGAGTTTTGGTGCTTTCTTCCATGGTAAGGGCATAAAGGCTAATTTGAATTGTTACAGTTTTTAATTTAGAAGACTTATGACTGCATTTCCAGGAAACAAAGAATGCATTACAAACGCATTCCTCTAAATCTCATGTATTTTTTTTTTTGTGCTTTTATTTCCTTTGTCGGTATAACAAGTCAGTTGAGTATTTTCTGAGGCTCTCAGAAGTGCTAGTGGTAAACGATGAAGAATTTCAGCAAATTTATTTGGTTTAGTGTGTATGGGAGCATACACATTTGAAAGTACATAACAAACAAGTAGTGGGCTTATTAATTGAAGAATTGGTGTTCATGCTTCTGCTGATTCCTTTTGTGATTGTGTGCAAAACTGCAGTGAGCCCATGTGCTTTTGATTCCAATTTAACTAGAAAGCAAACATCAGTGAAGAGCTAATAACTGTGCTAAGAAATGACAGTTTAACGTGGTTTGCTTCAACACTGCAAGTTAAATTCTGTAGTTATATTTACTTTAAAACATTATGCCTTTGTTAGGATAGAGAGTGTATTCTTAAGATGACCAGATTGTTAAATTTAAAAAAAAATCACAGCCCAATTGTCTGATTTGCCAGTTCAGACTTTTGACTAACATGATTTTTGATAGCTGATTTCAGACAGTAAAAAGAGGAAACCTTACTTTAAGAATCTGTTTTAAGCTAAACTTGCTGGTTTTAAATCTTTCTTTAAATAATTTGTTTTGACTTCCCAACTATATTAACAAGTACTTAAATGGAACTTTAAAATTGATTGTTCTTTTTACACGGAGGATATTCTGTGTTTCTTCGTATTCAAGATCTTGCACAGCTCTGCATGCTTTTAACTATGCTCTTAAGACAAGTTCCATTTGTCCTTTTCTGTGTCCTCAGTTTGTGGTAGTGTTCTGTTTGCTTAAATCTTGGGGTAGGCTGGGTTGGTTTGTTTGTTTGTTTGTTTATTTTTGTATACTCTGTGTCTCTTGCCCCAACCTGTCCCTTTATTCTGTTTTGACTGGATTCATTCAAATGGGCAAAATACAATTTTTACTTGTTAGCTGAGCAAAAGCTGAAAATCAGATGAGTGAAGGCTCCTTTTCCCAAAAGCATTTTATCTATTAGGAATGCGAACAGTAACATGAGTATACAAATGGCATAAAACCCATCAGGTAGTGTCAGTTGTTGTGATCATGACATTATATATAAAAAAAAATTAATTAGAAATACCTTTCCTTTTACCTTGATAAAACTTAAGGGCAAACAGCAGAGTGCTAGTTGCCATTAAAAAACAAACACAAAACAAACAAACACAAAACACAAACAAACAAAACAAAACAACCGAACACAAAAAAAAACCCAACAACCTACACCATAAATTAATGTGTAGCGTGGCTGTTGCCAAATGGGGCTGTTTGTTCCCCAGTGAGCTGGTACAAGTTTTCTAGGCAAGCTGCCCTGCTCCTGCTCACACCTGGCAGCTGGCACTGGGTGATGTCATTACATGAGGAAAGTTTCCGTGAATCCATGTTGGAATCAGTGTTCTAAGTTTAGGCCATCCTTTTGAATTTCTTCAAATCTGTTATAACATTGAACATTTCAAACTTAGCTAAAAAAAATAGTACAATATGTGGATTTAAAAGTATGCTTACTGTATGCATCAGAGATTTTGGCTAGTTATAAGTAAGTCATATAAGTAACATAATATATTCTTTATATTTATCAAATATAGAACAAGAAATAAAAAAAAATTGAGACACTTTAATATTTTTTGTGGCATTTTTTTGTAAATAAACATCCTAGTATTTTGGGAAAGCAGCATTGATCCTCCATGTACCAGAGGGTGTGTATGTGTTCTGTTAGGCCCTGTGTGCAGGCATATGAGTGGCACACAGGATAGCACTGCAGACTGAAAATGACAAAGTCTCAACCTGAGGTGTGTTTCCTGAGGACTAGAAACAAGCCATTTTGTTGCTCTATGATGCTTTTTTCCTATCTAAAAATCTTCCCTTCAGTTTTTGCTTTTTATATGTTACAAAAAATCACTGGTGATGTCTGCTAGTCCCACAAGATAATATATTAAAAATAGAGCAGAACAACAGTCACTGTTAGCTTTGGTTTTGGCTTCACAGATGATACACATTTTTGTCTGGATAAAACAAGCAAATAAAAGAATAGTTGAGACTTGTGGCAGAATTTCTACATGCAGAATTAATATTTTCATTCCTATGGCATGGTTTTAGTTCATAGTCTTTTTTTTATTTGATTTTACTTCTTCTTGCTTCATTCCTTTGTTTTAAGGAAAGGTGGTTGAGCCACGAGGACTTCAATTTAAAATGACACCCGTATATTTTTCAGTTCAGCCAATAATGTAAAAACTGAACTAAATTTAAGTTTATACTTTCGTGTGTATTCCTCAAGTATTAAGTTATCCATGTATTTTGTGTTTTCTTGAGTGACATTTTATACGTGGGTGTGAATACTACTTTAGTTGCCAAGATAAGTGAATGCTATTATGATGGCAAAATGAAACTTGTGGTGCTGTTTTCCCAGCAGATTATATGAAGTTCTTGCCTTATTTAAACAAACAAACAAAAACCTCAAACCAAAAAAACCCCAACACCCACAAAAACAACAACAAAAAACCCAAACCAAACTCCTTCAAAATCAGAATTTGTTTTTAAAATAACAGATGAGAGCACTGAAATGCACAATACAGGATGAAACTTTTTGTGCTTGCTCCTGTTTTCTGAGATGTCTGATCATGGAAAAAAACGAAATGAAACAAACCCCTCAAAACACAAACAAAAAACCAAACAAAACCAAAACAAACAAACAAACAAACAAACAAAAAAAAGCCAAACTAACAAAAACAAAAAACCCCAAACAAACAAAACCCAACACCGAGAAGCCAAAGCCCACAGTATTGTCTAGTATTTGTAAAAGACTCTAGAAATAATTCTGAAGGTTATAGATCTTGTCCTAGTTTTCATACGTGTCTGCATGGAAGTGGTATGTACGCTCTGAATCAAGGGAGGGCAAGCGGGAAAGCTGTTGATCAATATAACAAGTGGAGATACGGTATTTAATTATTAACAGTTTCCAAGCCTATGCTTCAGTTTTACAGTGTTGGAAATAACAGGAAATAAAATTCCCTGGAAGCCATGTAACTAAAAAGTTTCTAGATTGGTCTGGACTTGCTTGTGAAGAATCCTGTACTAAAAGGCAAAGGACTTAAATGCTCTGAAAATGAATGGATGCATATAGTGCTATATTGAAGTGTGTGTATGTAAAGATGTGTGTATCTGAGAGGGGTGAAATTAGGCTTTCTCTTAATTCTTCTAGGTGCTAAGCCATATAAAACTTCATTTAAAGTATAACCTTGGGTTGTAAATCTGGTTTTCCTCTAACAAGGAGACAACCAGGCTGTTTCAACTTCATTGTTAA
>JANIJG010000386.1:20579-39470 GCA_024611175.1 Megaceryle torquata | reverse complement strand
TAAAGTATAACCTTGGGTTGTAAATCTGGTTTTCCTCTAACAAGGAGACAACCAGGCTGTTTCAACTTCATTGTTAATTTGCCAAGATAGTTTAAGTAGAAGTTTCTCGTCTCGTCCTTCCTTCCTTCCTCGTCTCGTCCTTCCTTCCTTCCTCGTCTCGTCCTTCCTTCCTTCCTCGTCTCGTCCTTCCTTCCTTCCTTGTCTCCTGAATGAAATTAATATTCAGGCAACCTATTTGTCTGCAGCACCTGGTAAAAATGGGTCTGCTTTTATGTTGGCTAACTAAGCACAGTTACATTTGCTAAGAAAGCTCAAGATTGTTCATTTGGTGCTGAATTATATAGAAGTGGTTGCTTCTAATTTGCTCTTTTTATTAGTTGATGTTTGTTTTGAAGTTTTGTTTATTGTTTGTTTTAGCAAGGCAGCCTGGAGCGTTGTGGCAGATGCATCAAAGATTTTTATTTTTTTTTTCCTTTCCCCCAGCTGTTGTTAACCCCACTGTTGGCTAACGTGAATCTTTCTGGTTTACTGTGGGTAGGCTGACTTTGGTAGAACTTGAGAAAACAGACTGTGCATCTTCGTATTACAAAAATTGAATGATATATTTGGATTGATTGATTGAAATCTGCTTGCATGTGAAGATTATATCGACTATCCCTAATATACCAAAATAATAAGAGAAATGTCTGGGTGGTGTCCTTGTAAATTATAGGAGAGTCGTGAATTGACTGCTTCTAGTTACTGAGACTACACAATGACAGACTTGAACGTGACAGGTTAAAACAAACACACAGAAGTCAATCCTGTTGACTGGAATATAATCCTTTATTTTTTGTTGTCAGCTCACCCGGAGCCCTAATCTCAGACCAGGATCCACTTGTTTGAGGGACATAACAGTTTACAATGGGTGTGTAATATACAAAACAACGGATGACAAAGGACAGGAAAGACTTTTAGTCTATAATTTGCTTTTTTTTGTGTATGCTCTCCCATAAGCCATGCTAATGTGGACCTTATGCTTTCTCGCTCAGAACCAGAAACTGATGATTTGTCAGGGAAAATTCAAAAAATGTGATGTTTAGACTTGTGACTGAACTTAAAACTGCTGAAAATTTTATGGTCTAGTAATTTTTTTTTCTTATTTTCAGATTAACTGCTGAAGTACTGATCGAGTTCTGCTATTCTTCAATGAGGAACTACAGGCTGATCTTTTGCCATAATCTTAAACAACCATAAATGACAAAAGAATGCTTGGTCAGTGAGGGCAGCTGGCGCAGAAAACGTTTTTCAAACTCGGCTGTTTAAGTACTCTGAGGTAGGTTTCTTTAAACACTTTTACTCGAGCTATTTAAAAAAACCACAAAAACAACAACAAAAAAAAAACCAAACAAACAAAACCAAAACAACAACAACAAAAAAATCACCAACAAAGGAAGTATGAATTTCAGTATATCTAATCTATTGGAATTTAACAATCCATTAGGAAATAGAGAATTAAGTTTGGTTTCAGTGCTTTGACTAAAAGTATGTACTTTGTGCTCTGTGTGCCATCCTTTATGAAAGTGATTGCATTTAAGCAAATAAATTTTGGGGTTTTGAATTTATTTTGAAAAGAACTTTTTTTCTTTGTGAGAATTCTGTTTTTTACAGGAAAGCACTTTAACTCAGTGACTTACACTGCCTTTGGTAATACTTTTGTTATCTGTGTAGATACTTTATCAAGGAAAGACTTGCAAGTTAAGCTTGAGCTTCTGCACAATAGGAAGAATGGTATCGGTGAGCATTTAGGAGTTAGTTTTGAGGGGTTTATGTTCAGTAAAATTTTATTAGCTGCAGGTGTTGAAAGCTTTATTGTGTACATCAGAAAATACCAAATATATTAGAAATTGATTGCAGTGCAATTGTGTATCACAAAATACATAATCATTTCATGTAACTAAAACTTGGGGGTTGGTCTGGTACAATAAATTAGTTTAATTTCCTTGGGAGGGGCTTTTGTGTTGAATCTTCAAAGTCTGACTGGTAAATGCTGTCAGAAAATGTGTTGGAAGAATCTCTTTCTCCCAAAGTACCTTAGAGCTTAAGTAATGACATTGTAACAAGAATTTCCTGAATTTCCTTTGCTACTATATGTATTCTTATTGGTCCTCTGTTGAGGAGCCAACAGAACACCTCAGTAATAGTCTAGTTTGTCTAGCTTTCTGTAATGACTCCAAATACAGCTCTCTTCATTAAATTGGTGAGCTGATTGAGAGAGACTGGAGGGTATTTGCATTAGGTAATTAAAGCACATTGCATTACAAATCAATGCATTCAACAGTGCATGCTCAAGTATGACTTTTGGTTTTAATTCCTCTTACTTGACAGAAAAGACAGCTTTGATTTTTGGCTGCAAAAAGATATGAGGAAGAGCTCCTCCCCTTCCTTGAGTAACTGCAACTCTGTTCTTGCTAACAAAATATTTGGAATTCCACTTGATGAGCTGCAGCAAGAAGGGCAACCAGACAATGAGGTTCCATTCATAGTCCGCCATGTTGTGGACTATATTGAGGAACATGGTAGGTATTAACTTGTTATACTTTAAATAATATATTTAGCTATTAGTCTTACAGAATAGTTTGTGGGTTTTTTGAAGGGTATATGTTTTCTTCAGTTACTTATATTTAATTGGATATGATTTTTTTTATTATTAATTTTTTGGTGATACACACTTCCTTCCTTTTCTTATGTTTGATTATTGCCCTTTTCTAGCCAAGACTAAATACACTCAGCTCAGTCGGGCACTTCATAGGGAATAGTGTGTTTCAGTGTGCTAACATTTACCTTATTACTGTATGTTAGCTGTGCATAAGAATGTGTTTGCTAGGAAGAGGACTGCTGGAAGTCTTGCAAAACTGTTATCCAGAAAGTCTTTCATTCAGCATGTGAATTGTGCATATCTGATGATCAGTATTTTCTGACACATTTGTTCATACTAGATCTAAAAGATTTTTTTTCTGCAACTTCTTACTCAGGGGGTCTGGAACAAGAAGGACTTTTTCAAGTCAATGGGAATGCTGAGACAGTGGAGTGGCTTCGGCAACGATATGATAATGGAGAAGACGTGGATCTGGTTAAAGAAGCAGATGTACCCTCAGCTATTAGCCTTCTTAGATTTTTTCTTCAAGAACTTCCAGAGCCAGTTATCCCAGGCAGCTTGCACATACATTTAATGCAACTTTCTCAAGGTATTTTTTTTTTTTTGACCATGTTTTATTAAGAGTAGAAAACAGTATTAATTTGACATTTGTAGTGGCAGTCTGTGTAATAATGTGTGTACCAGGAAGCATTCAATATACCTCTTCTTAGCAGAAACACCAAATAAGTAATTTTTAAGAAACTCAGTCTGGATTCAAAGACACAGTTTATCCATCGTACAGGAAAGTAGTGAAGTTGCCACGCATTGTGCTGATTAGCTCTGAGTGTGCCGTGTTCTTGTGTGTGAATACTGGGACACTGGTAAAAGCCACTGGAATCAAAGTTTTTTGACAGTTTCACACCACTGATGCTTTAAAGTTCTAAGAAATGTTTGTATCTGGTTTTCTCTTACTTCCTTTCATTTACTCAACTATACTTCCATGGCACTTAAAGCTTTTCTAAACTAGAGAAGAGGTCTCAAGCCCTGTACTCATATCATATGTGCTCTCTCACTCTGGATTTTGTGGTGGTTTTTTTTCAGTTTAAATTAATTTGTAGGAGGAAAAAACAAAACACCTGTCATCAGCATATTGTTGCTAAGTATGTTTTTTCATATACTGCAAAACCTTGCCCTGTCAAATTGACACCCATATGCTGGCACAGTGTTTTCTTTACCAATTCCCAACTTGTCTGTTGGTATCCGCTCTCCGGGGTCTGTTGCCCTCTGCTGCATTGAGTGGTGTTGGAGTTGATTCATAACTTGACTAGTCAAAATGCTTGTCTTGCAGTACTACATTAGTAATGTCGTCAAAGGGTACGTTGATGTTGGATGATGTAACTCTCACTCTGCAGGACTGTTGCTCATTTTCCAGTGTCTGCTTGTACTTCTCTCCTCTTGCTGGGTTTGTTTTGCTTTGTAAGATGCACATTTGATTTAATTGTCTCTTGTTGAGTTTATTCCTTGTAAGAACTTGAAAGTGCTCATGATGCTTCTGTTTGTTCAGAGAGGGAACTGGTTTGAGGAATGAGTGAGTACAGCATGGTTTTCGTATGCTGATATGCTGTATTTACCAAGTGGTGAACTGGAGGGTCATCTGCAGCAGTGTGAAGCTGCTTCATTTTCCCCCCTTGGTAGACTTTATGCTGAAACAGAGTGTAGGGTGGTTATCTGGGTAGCTGGTGAGAAGAGGCACCAAATAGTCTTGTCCTGTAAACATTTTTTAGAAGCTGCTGACCAGATAAACTTGCTAAGGCTGAAGTTGTGTTTGTCCTGTGCAGTAATGAGAAACTGAAGTGTATAAGAAACTTCATTAGTGATATGTTTGTGGCTTTATTTGTTTTGCTAATGTTATGGTTTGTTGGACCTAAGTAGCTAGGAAACTGCTTGGGGTTTCTTTTATTATGTTTTTCCCCCCAGTGATAAATAAAAGGATTGTTAAGACAGTAATGCAGAGTGCTGCTGGTTGCTCTGCTAATACTGCTGTGCCCCGTGATTTGCAGTGTTCTCCGTTGGGACTGGAAATGGGTAGAGGTGTACTCACTTGGTCAGACAGTGTAATTCCATTCTATGGCTTGTAAAATATAGTGTGAAAATTGAGTTTTTTCCATTTTTGAATAGATGACTGTGGAAGGATTTACATATGGGTTGTTTTGGGAAAAGAGCTGTTCTTCAGCATGTAAGTCCCCATTTAGTTCCCTTTTGTTATATATACAGAGAAATTCCACTTAAACTTGCAGCTTATTGTCTTTACTGCCTTTTTTTAAAGTGTAAAATATAGTTACTGCAGAAAGATTTAAAGTTATCTATACCAAGGAAATCAAAACACATAAATGTTTGAACATTGTTTCCTGATACTAAAATTAGAGTTCTGTTTTCCTCCTCTCTTGTTTTGGCTTTTTGACTGGTAGATATATCTCAGTGTCCAGAATGACACCATCAGTTGTATTTTAGGCAGAGGAATTGCTTCCAGAAATGCAGGAGATAGTAAATTTGGATCCATATGTTGCTTCTGGTATTTCCCCTTCTTTAGAAGGCCTTCCATACTGTTAGGTTAAGCTTAGTTCTCAAAACAGCTCAATTCTACAACAAGGTGTGGCCTGTGTACATCATTTGTGGCTTGTTTTGTGCAAGCCTAATGGTGGTGCCTCAAAGGCAAGTGATTTTAGTAACTGAAGTGTGAATTTGACCTCTAGGCCATGTGTCCCAGAGCTGTGTGTATTCATGTTTTAGTGTCAGAGGACTTCAGTTACAGGTAAGAATGCTCTTACTTAAGGTCTTTGGCTGTTGTTTAGAACCTAAATTTTAGTAAGATTGAGTAGACAAAACATCTGTATGTTTTTCTCTTGCTCCCTTTCTTTTTGAAGGTCTGCTCTGTGAAAGTATTTTTTAAGTTGTCTTTTGACATTCTGTTTTATAAACACATTGCTAGAGTAAAAATTAACAATATTATATTCATTTTATTGTGCTACTGTGAGAGAAGTAGTTTTCCGTGCCTGGTTACCTGTATTCAAATCTTGTATATGTTGACTGTGTCTGAGCAAATGAAGTCCTGCACAGTTACTGTACATGCACAACAGGGAATTTACTCTCTCTCTTAATATTAAGGACTAGGATGTCTCTTGGGTCTCTCTTCTAGAGAAGGCACAGTGACTGCTTATCATCTTCAAACATCCTTTTTCTTTTCTAACTGATCTGATTTTTCCAATGTCTGAGAAAGAAGGGGGAGCCCTGATAGTTTCTATTTTTCTTCTGTTTTGCTTTCCAGACATTTCCTTTATATGGAATTTCTGTTAGGTACAAACAACTGTAAACTCTTTGAACCTTGTTGCCTGTAAGCCTGATAATGTAATAAATAAGATTTATGGGGAGGTATTTTTGATGAAGGATATACTTAAATGTGGGGTGAGAATGAGGAAGTATTTTGGTGACCTTTTTTCAGGTTTGAAATTGAATCGGCAAGTTTCAAACTAAGTATGTGTTAAGATGGTTGCATTGAGTTTGCTTGTATTCATCTGTTAAGTATATAAAAGAAAGTAGAGTGTTGAGAATGGGATGCTTGTAGATGGAAAAAGTGTCAAAATAGCTTGTCTAAAAGGGGGAGAATTTATCTTTCAAGTTAGCTCACTATCTCTGGAGCTGTTGCTGCCTCTAGAGCTCTTTGCAAATCAGTTGTTATATAATAGTGGGAAAATAAAAGGATAGGGAGGAGCTGTCCCAGTGTAATCAGAAACTTGAGTAAGCATTAATTGGGGAAAACATGCTGAAAACTACCAGTTGGACTTGCAGAGGAGAATATGGTGAAAACCGTTGATTTAAGTTACCAATTTCTGCTTCACAGAAGAAATTAAAAGTATAGCTGGATTTATCATTAGGGAAAGTAATCTGATGTCACTCTGCTATGGAAGCAAGAGGGGGGAATTTTCTTGTTGGGTGGTTGTTTTTTTGTGTGTGTGTTTGTTTGCTTTTTGTTGTTGTGGGTGGTTTGGGGTTTGTTTTTTTTTTTAGTTGGTTTGTTTTTTTGTTTGGTTGGTTTTGTTGTTTTTGTTTGGTTGGTTTTGTTGTTTTTGTTTGGTTGGTTTTTGTGTGTGATGTTTGGGGTTTGTTTGCTTGTTTGCTTTAATATTCCCCTGCTCTGACATCCTTGAAGAAGGACAGAATAGGAAATGAGTTGTCAGCCTCTTAGATCACAGAGGAAGAGACTAATCCAGAGACAGAAATGAGATGAAGTACTGTGTTATGAAGTACTACCGCTGTAAATTCCCTGTAGATATGTGGGGTGAACGCTTCAGGTTTGGGGTTTGGGATGTTGTTTTTTTTAACTTTCTTCATAGATAAGTGTAGTATAAGAATCTCAGACTGAACAGATGCAAGTCAAATTCTGACATCTTGGTCTGTGATCTGACCAAATTAGTGTACTTCAGAAGTAATTGTTGTCAGAATCAAAAAGTTGGATCAATATCAAATGTGAAAAAGCAGTAATTTTATTTCTGAAATTAAAATATCTTTTTAATATATTTTTATTTCAGATTATAATAATGAAGATGAATTTGGAAGAAAGTTGAGGTTCCTCTTGCAGCAGCTTCCACCTGTTAATTACAGTTTGTTAAAGTTTCTGTGTAAATTTTTAGCTAATGTAGCATCGCATCATGAAGAAATTTGGTCAGCAAGTTCTTTAGCTGCAGTCTTTGGTCCGGATGTTTTTCAGTAAGTTATTTATAAATAAGTTCATGTAGTGATTTTATATGAATTTGACAGTGTACCTCTGTAGCATAAAGTCTTTTCTAGTCCATGAGTAACAGTAGCAAGTACACAACATGTTTTGGGCAATATCTTTGTTCCCCCCACTCCCTCACCCCAGTTTTGTCTTTGAGTTTTTGCTCGGATCTAAACATCAGCTTGTCTGTGAGCTGATATTCAAAACCACTGATTTGATAGTTGCATTATTGTAATTATACCGAGGTTCAATATTTTTAGAGATGGTGGGTAGCGAGAAAGCAGTTCTGGGAGAAAGTTGTTAAACATTTAGTGGGGTTTCCTCTCTATAGGAGAATAGTTGAATTTTAAATGATCTGCATGAAAAGTTAATTGACTAAATAGTTGTTACTTCATCACTTTGAAATATAAACTGGTATAAAGCGTTCTAGCACAGTGATGTGAAGGTATGCTTAAAGTTCTGTGTCTTCAGAATGGATTAGGGATAATCGCAGAATGGTTTGGGTTGGAAGGGATATTAAAGATCCTCTAGTTCCAACCCTCTCCCGTGGGCAGGAACACCTCCCTGTAGACCGGGTTGCTCAAAGACCCATGCAACCTGGCCTTGAACACTTGCAGGGATGGGGCATCCACAGCTTCTCTGGGCGACCTGTTCTACTACGTCACTAGCCTCACAGTAAAGAATTCAAATCTAATCTAAATCTGCTGTCTTTCAGTTTAAAGCCATTACCTCTTCTCCTGTCACTTACATGCCCTTGTAAAACATCCCTTTCCAGTTCTCTTGTAGGTGCCCCTTTAAGCACTGGAAGGCTGTTACAAGGCCTCCCTGGAGCCTTCTCCATGCTAAACAACCCTAACTCATCCTGTCCTCATAGGAGAGGTGCTCTAGCCCCTTTTATCATCTTCATGGCACTCCTCATTGGCTCCTCTTTCATTTGGAGAAGGAAGTTATCATCAACACATTTAAGGAATCTCCTGGGTTGCTTATGCTCTGCTGTGCTATCCCTCCAACAGATACTGGACTGGTTGAAGTGCCCCATGAGGATCAGGGCTTGTGAATTTGAGGCTACTCCTATCTATAGAGACCCTCATCTGCTGCATCTTTCTGGTTGGGTGGCCCTACTATGTCACCTGCCCTTGATTAAAGGGAGCTTTAACCCTAACCCATAAACTCTTGGTGGGCTCCTCATTCATCCCTGGTAGAGCTCCAGCTGGTTATTGGCATCAAGGCCAGCACCCCTTCCTCCTCTCCCCTGCCTGTCCTTCCTAAAGAGCCTCTTTCCTTCCCTAGTGGTAATAAGTGCAGCCCTTGGTCATAGAAGTCATTCACAGGAGTTCTTTGGAACAGTTGGATTGAGATTTTTTTTTTTTTTTTAAAAACTAACCCAGTGTTGAAATCTTTAGCATTTACACAGATGTGGAGGATCTGAAAGAACAAGAAATAGTTAGCAGAATAATGGCGGGACTTCTGGAGAACTACTATGAATTCTTTGAAAATGAGGAGGAAGATTTTTCATCTACTAATGATTTAAGCTCAATAACTGAGCAGGTAAGAATCTTACAGATGGCAATATGTTATTACTTAACTTGCTCACATTTCTGCTTACTAAAGATATGTTGAAACATAATTTCCTTTAGTATACATTTCTGTAGTTTCTTGAAAACTGACTAAACCTGATGTTTCCTTAAATGTATTTTCTTGACATATGTATGCTTGTGAAATTGTTCCTTTGTAGTAAGTATAGCTATGCTCTATAGAAAAATTCGTAAGAACCAAACCAACAATGATATCCTGCCACTGTTATGCTATATAAACAGTGTAGCTTTGAATTACCTTTGTAGGAAAGGAGAACTGTTTTTTTTAAAAAGCAAATGCAGAACCATGCTGTTGCTGGGTCTTTTTCAGTAATATTGCTAGGTGTGTCTTACAGAAACAGGCAGGGTCTCGTTCTCCACTCGATGATGTTATCAGTGGTGGTTCCCTGTGCCAGAGATTGAGTGGTGTTTCTGGTTCTAAGCCTTCAAAATATCATCTTGACATTAAGTGGGAAAAGTGTTGAAATTGGAGAAATGAAGTTGGGTAGAATTGTCCTGGCATTGAATGGTCATTATTGCCAGATTGACCCGTCCATGGGACTGATGGTATCAGTCAGGTACTGTTATGACTCTTAGGCCTTTCCTCACAACAAATTTAACTTGTGGAGTAAATACCATGTCATGCTTGGATAAATAATGCTCAAAAGCTGTTAGGGAAATGAAGATGTGATATTGCAATATGAAGTTCTGTTGGCAAATATTTTTAACAGGTCATGGTATATAGGTGATAATCTGTTGAAGAAGTACTTTTTGCGTTATTAAAGGCAAGTTTATGGCTTGTTAATAAAGTCTTGGCTCAAACCCTTTCTCAGAAATATGGAAAGCTATAAACTGATTTTTCTCATGTTCAGTTGGCTTAACAAAGGAAGTGATTTTTTTTAAGAGGAAAAAGGGTAACAAATGAGCAGTTGCTAAGGAAGCTAACAGAATATACTGAATTTTTAAAGCCGAACTATCCCACGAACTCCTCTAGGAAAACGGGTAAGGCAGGTACTAGGGCAGCTGGTTGTTTCCTCTTCACTGCAGTAGACGCCTCACCCATTGGTCTGGTCTGCCAAGCGTGGGCAACGCTTTCTGGATGGAGCAGCTCCTGCTCTGCTAGCTCCTCCAGCAACGTGCTACAGCTTTACAGTGTGTGCTGGCTGTTCTTTGTAGGAGTATGTCTAGCACTGAGAATTTCCTGCATGCAGGAAGGTCTTAAATAGATCTGTCTGTAACTTCTGCAACCTGAAGCTGTGGACTGTTGTCTTAGGTTGGGATGACTGCTCTTTAAAATATGGTTGATCTGTACTCTCGTGCTTTAAATTTACTGACTTGTCTGTAAGTCATGGTACATTTAGCAAAAGGTTTTCCCAAGCATGACCATCTGTGATGTGTGGTTTTTTTTGTTTTGTGTGTTTTTTTTTTTTCCCCCCTCAGCTTGAAGCTTCTGGGGTGTCCCTTTAATTTCGTGGTGTCTCCACCAGATGTCAACAGTGCACTTCTGCTGGGTCCTGCTCCCTCATGGGCTGTTGCAGTGGCAGTATCAGTGGGTTACTGTCCCCAGTTGGTCACAGCCCTGCTGGCATCTGACTGTGGTTCACTGGCAGATCCCCTTGCAATTACAGAGGAAAATCAGGGATTAATACCTCTCTTGCTCTGAATGTAGTGCCACGTAACACATTATACCCCTTTAGAAAATAAACAAACACCTCCTCTCTGCCTTCTGAGTAATCTTAAAACTTCTAAAGCTTCAATTTTTCTTAGTTTGGTGGTTTTGTTTTATACCAGTAGATATTATAAGCCATATTTTCTTGAGGCTGCTGCTGCTACTTCTAATTTTTGAAGTTTGCAGGTTTTGGGAGATCTTTTGTAAGTTTGGGAGACCAGTAATCAATCACAGAGGGCTTTGTGAATCAAACAGCATCACTTATTCTGTTTACCTTTGTATGTTTTATACATAGTTGCTTTTTTAAAAAAATGGAGGTGGCTGTATTGAGTTGTCAGTTGGCTGTATTGTTTACTTTTTAATTGGCTGTATTTTACTGCTTCAGCCAAAACATCATCTGCACTTGGAAACAAACAAAGACAAGAAGCTTCACAGATACTTCTCAATACTCTTGCTTTTACATTTGCCTTTATAATAAGGATTCATAAATACGGTACTTTAAAATCTGAATTCTTAGACTTCCATATTGCCTTCCATAGAAGGGTTTGAAAATGCTTCTCCCTATATGAAGAAGGCTACCTATGGAATAGAGGAAAATTAACTGTTTTATACGTAGAGGAAGAAAGTGTGTTTCATGAGTTCAGAGTGGATTTTGTATTTTCTTCTGCTTGTGTTCATTTAATGCATCAAAGGTGCTTCTTTTTCCAGTGTTTATTCAATGTTTCAAATGGGTTATGTAGTTAGTTAATGATATCATATCTATGGTTTTACCATAGGTGTAGTGTTCCTGTTTCTCTAAAATTGAAATATGTTCTCTTCTTCCACATGTTATTTTTGTTTTTATACCTCTCATGCTCTTTTAATTCCCTGGACCTCTTAAGAGACCTTTTCAAGCCATTAACTGTGATTGAATCTTTTTTTTTTTTTTTTTTTTTTTTAGATCAATGATCTCTTGGAAGAGGAAGATGATGTAAAGCTTGAGCAGTCTGAAGAACTTCCAGATGATGGCACAGAGAAACCTGTTGAAAGGCCAGCTGTGGTGCATTTAGATATGACAGAGAGTCTCTCGGATTCCAGGAGCGTTACAGCTTCAACAAGGTAACTTGTTTCTGACTTGGAGTTTGGAATGAGTTTGGAGCATCATCTGTTCTGTCTGACAGAGAGAAGCTGTCAGGCTTTTGAGATAAGTGGTGGTGTCTACAAACTGAAGCTTTAGAAGTAGGTGCAGTTCTTGTAGTAGTCAAATATGGGAAAAAACTGTTCCCAAATTCGCAGGCAGAAGAATGCCTGTGGAACTCAGATTGGATTAACTATGGTGATTTATTGCAGAGAAGGGAAAAAAGGGCTTATTATATGAAACTATAAAGGGATATTTAAACATAGGTTTTGTAGCAAAATATAAAAAGAATCTGAGTGTTGGTAGATACAAGCCCATTCTGTACCATCTTTCCACCACTCCCTTTCATAATCATAGGGCTATTTTCTTGTCACGTGCTAGTGAGCAGAGATGTGTCCTTGCATGAGCCTCATTCTTTTTCTAAACCTGTGAGAATTGTTTTGTCCAGATTTTTTTTTATGTCGTTTGGTCACATATTAAATGAGGAAAGTACTTTCTTATTTTGTTAGAGTACAGCAGAATATATTTTGTAAACAATTGTAATGATAACTCTGTAGATGGGATTACTTCCTGAAAATATAACAGAGCGAGAGAGAGGAAACACCAGGGATGTAGTAGTAGTATATATGACCAAAAGGATATTGGAGAGCAGGTGGGATAATATTGAACATTAATGAGTTTTAGGTTGGAATGTAGAGGTTCTAGAAAGGCCTTTAGTAGGAGCAGTTTGGAGGAAATTTTGAGCACTTCAGAGATGACATTTTGAACAGTTATATATGAGACTTTGTAGAATGGGTTACTTGCAAAAACAAAAGCTTGATTTTGAGGGTCCAGAAAGTCTCCTTGAGTTGAAGACTCTGGATACCCTGTTTTATGAAAGTTGACTTGCTAATATATTTGTAAAGCACCTGAAGATCCTTCTTCAGTTAACTTAAACTCTGCCAATCAAATTTATCTTGGAGGCTGATGATCCTTTGTTTTATCAATGTAGGGGTGACATTATGCACAAGTAGAGTTTTAATTTGTTAACTGCTTTTTAGGAGAGGAGAAAAAAAAAAAGAAAAGAAAAATGTGTAGAAAGCCAAGGTCTCACATTCCCAAATGGGTTGGACAGTTACTGAAGCTGGACGGACCTGTGTTACCTGCCCGAGGGATCTGTTTGCATAGGCTCTGCTGGGAGAGAGCTGTGAGCAAGCTTAGAAGCTGTAAAGTGTAATACAGGCAGGAGTACTGGAGCGGGAATCAGCTTTTAATTAAAAGGAGATACATAAACATAAAATCACACTTTCATTTGAGAGCTTATTTGTGTTTGCTTGTAATACGCAGGCTTATATTTTACTTGCTTGTAGAACACAAGGTTTTATTTTTAAGTCTGCTTTACTCGTACCTAGAGTTCACACTTCACAGATAGTGAATTTTACCTTTTCCCATCTACAGCGTGTTTGGTATGGGCATTGCATGTAAGAACTTGTAGGGAGGGATGAGGAAGAATCTATAATAAAAATGTGACTAAAAGCAGAAGTAGTACAGGGAAAATCACAAATAAGTTTACTGCCTAAAGCTGAGTAGTCTGAAGAATGTGGCTTTTGGGTTGAAATCTTCTTGGCTGCTCACTTCCTTCTACTTAATTGCAAGAATTTGTAAAATCAAAAATAATGAAACATATTTCTGTTCTGTAATTTAAAATATATCTTAATTGTCAATTATCCTTGTCAGCAATAGAGCTGTTAAATTTTAGTTTAAGAAAAAAAAAAAAGTGTTGCTGCATTTGGAATTTCTACAAAAGAGCTGCTTTTTCCAATGGAAGTTTTAAAGTGGTTTAACTATGCACTGGTATTTAGTTGCTTGTGGAATGTGTAAGAACAGCAGTAGTCACAAACTCAACATGTTTGAGAGTTTAAACTTGATAGCCTGAAGAGAAAAACATTTTTACACAATGTTTAGGGTTAATTAAAAATTAATAGGCATTAATTATGGTTGACATTTTACATAATTTGTGGGGAAGGATAAGGAGGAATTGTGTAGAAGGAGAATTTTGACCATAAAACCAGAACTACAGGAAACATTAAAAAAAAAAAATTACAGAGAAAGTATGGACTCAATGATCTTAAAAGTCTTTTCCAACCTAAACAATTCTCTGATTCTATGCTTTATTAAACTTCTAACCACTCTAAGTACTGTAAATATTTTTTCCAAACTTAGGCTTTTTTGTAGTATGCATTTAATGGCCTTTTTTTGGTTTAGTTTCTTGGTGGTAGTAATGATAAAAACCCCTAGATGTTTATGTAGACATAGGGCCTGCAGCAGCTTAGAAAGGGGAGGCGAAGAAGTTGATCTTAAATATGATCCTTGCAGTTCCTTAACCTGAAGTTTTGTTGCCTCTTTGCTATTGTCAGACTTTGGGAACTAAGTTACCTGTATATTTTGGTCCCTTTGCTGGAGAGAAGGGAAAGAGGGCTGAGATTGCATGTTCCGCATGTTAAAGGTTGATTATCTTGATAGATACAATGGGATATATGACCTTCCTTCTAGTTACTTGGACTATAACTTGCTCTTAATTTCGGATCACTGCCTTTTTTCTTTACTTGTTCTGTTGGTTCTTTTGACCTTCATACACTGTGTGGTGTTGAGTTAGAGAACTAGTGAGAATGTGGATAATCATTAATGCAGTTTGATTTAGTTACTACTTGAAAATGGTATTTAAAATAAATCTGTTGAATCATCTTTAAGCTTGTGACCCGGGCAGGGAGCATTTGTTGTGCATAGTTGATACTCTGTGTGTGAAGGAAAAATCATATTCTAATTACCAGAAGCCTTCTCCACACAGCTTGGTCGGTTTTGCTGTCCTGACTTTTGGAGGAAGGAACTACTGACTCAGCATTGCAGCTGACTTTGAAGACATGCTGTTGAAATAATCACTTTAGAAGCCTTTGCTGTCGTATTTCATTTTTTTTTCATCACTGTGCTCTGCCGAGCAGTATTTGCTTTACTTTTTGTAGTTCATCTTAAATACTGTCAATCAGAAGCCCAATGTAAAAACTCTTGATATGTTCTTTGGGCTTTTCAAAATTATGTGTAACAAGTAGTAAGTTCTGTAAACAGTTTGTTGTATTAAATGCACTGGCAAGGGTAACATCCTTACTGCTTGTATGATGTTTTTGGTTTTGGCTTTTTTTGTTTGTTTTAATTACCTCTGATTAGTGAGAGGCAGTAATATTAACAGCTGTAAAGTGAGACAAAATGCATATATCGTGAGGCTGACCAAATATAACAACTACCTGAACTGCTAGCAAATATATTACAATAATAATAATCATAATAATTGTTGTTGTTATTTAGCTCTTTAACATCCACATACTTGTCCCTACTCGTATCCTAGAAAATCAGTGAAAAACATGTTAGGAAAGCTTTCAAGTGTTGATTGGGCAGCTTATTGTCAGGAGTGACCTCATGTTGCAGTCTATTTCTATTTAGACTGCAGGCTTTAGCGCAGCACTCCAGAAGTACAGTCTGACACGCAGCCATCGAATCCCAGTGAGCAGTATGCACAACCAGCAGCCAACATCACTCTTTCCTGTTTTTCAAATTAAGCACTTCTACGTGAAGTGCTCATTTGGGATAGCAAAAATAATCAGAATGGCTTGTAAAGTTCTGCTGCACAGGTAATTATATGGAAGGGAAAATGTTGCTTTGATATGGTTGTAAATAAGACTTTTTTTTTTTTTTTAACTTTAGAATTCTGTGATATTAAATTTATTTTGGGTATATTGTGAAATGTCACAACTAATATTTTTTTTTTTGTAAAAGAGAAATAAGAATCTGTGTGCAGTCAGTAAATTACCAAGAAAAACTTTGAAATGTTTTATCTCTAGTTAATGTATTTTTCTATTTCAAGCTGAGTTGTTACCAGGACTTTTTATGGGTAGGAAGATAGTGCAAAAGGGATTCTTGGGAGAGGGTTAACATTATGAAACAAAGATGTTTACCTTTCTGTGTCTTGCTGTGTCATGCTGCGTGCGTTCAGGCTCTCTGTAGCAGTGTAAATTACAGCTTTCACAAAGTATCCTTGAACTGTGCTACATGGATCCGGAAGTTGTAATGTATTTTCAGTTAAGAGCGATTGGCACATTTCTTTCAAAAGGTGCTTAATTGCTAAAGTGATTAGCTGAAGACATAAGATATTAATTGTGTAGTAAGAGGATTCTTCAGGCTTTGTAATACTGCTGATTTATGCATATCTTTTGCCGAGTACCTCTAATGCATCTGAAGGTGTTTAATAAAAGCCCTGGTGAACGATCCTGTGCTGGGGGCTGAAGGTTACGCAGTGAGATGGAAAATTTTGTTGTGAACCATGGATGAAATGTTTTGGAATCTTTGGAGATGAGTTTGATTCTCTCCACTCTTGCCACAGTTCCTCATTGTCTAAAAGGTAGAATAAAAGGATTCCAGGCTGTCACATATTCCTATAAATAGTATTTGTACTCGTGCCCTTGACTGAATTTCTTTTGCTCTCTTTTTACAACCTGAGTGTTGCAGTGTTCTGTGCTCCGATTGCCTTCCCCACCTCAATTTATCCTAGGAGTGGCTGGCTTAATAGTAAACTGATTTCAATAAGTACCACTGCATATTAATACTTTTGGAAAGTAAGCATGCCTTTCATAACACAGCTTATAGAGAATTTACTAAAAATACCGAGACTGGATACTTAAGACAACTTTTTTTGTGGTTTGAAATTTTACTGTTTTTTTTTTTTTTCTGAGATTCTTGCTCATGCTCCTCTCATCTTGTTCATGAAGCTGATTTTATTCACAGCTTCATGTTGGTTTTGTTTCTAGCATTCTCAAAACAAAAACTGTTTATCAGAAAACAACACTTTGTACCTAGTGTAGTAGGACTATGCTGAACTGTGCACAGAAATATCAATGAAATATAAGTGTCTGGAGTTGTAAAGTTTTTTTTCTTACCATTTCTTTGTTTGAAAGAAAAACAAAATAAACCAAAATTCCAGTGTGTTTACCCTCAGTTGTTCTATTCAGCAGCTTTGAAATTAGTGACTGCAGGATCTGGCTTCTGCATCAGATGTTTTAATTTACAGAGCTATGTGACAGAAGCCCTTTAGAAATGTTTTGTTCTGTCAGAACATTTGGAATGGATCTGCTTTGGTTTTTCACCTAGGTAAACAAACACATATCATGAAGTGAGCTTGTTTTTTAGATCTGGTTTCTATTTAAAAAGAAGGAAAAAAACCAAAACAAAACCAAAACTTGTGTGAGAACCTGCTTGTGCAGTTGTTAACATGGTGGTGTTTAAATACAGTGCACTCTGCTATGGGCCCAGTACAGCTTGTCTAAGGCAAAAGAGCATAATTATTTTAAATAAATACTCTTAACAGCTTTTTTTATCATATAGTGTTTAATTGAAAGTCTTTTATTGCTTGTGTTTCATCTACACAGGGGAAGAAAAAAATAGAAATTCTGCTTGAGGTGGTCAGTTACCTCTGGTAGTGAAAAAACTAATAAACTTGATAAGGTCTAACCAAAATGTTCCTTGTTGTATTAAAACTGTGCTTGGGTAAGCAGAGAGGCTGTCTACATTTGTTGGGTTTGGTGGTGTGTTGTTTTTTGGTTGTGGTTTTGGTTTTTTGTTAGTTCGAGACAGATTCGTATTAGTCAAAACTATCTTGCAGAGGTAGTGCCTGTTCAGATCTCATGGAGTGGCAAGCTCCCTCCTATTTCAAGATTTACTTTATGCTTTCATGAAAATAATAGTAAAATCTGTGTTGGCTGCCAATGGTGTTTTTGCATGATAGAGTAGACTGCCTTTTTTTTTTTTTTTTTAGCTTAGTTATATATAATAGCAAGAAAAAGCATTTGTTTCCCTCTCTTCTTGAAATGAAGTTAGTGTTTATTTTTTTCCTGAATAAGACATGTAAGTTACCATTTAGTTTTCTTCTTTTATTTCATTCTTAGCATATTTACCAGCAGTTTGTCTAAAACTTCAGTATTCTCTTTATAATGAGAACACTTTCATCGTATTAATGGAACACTGTAGAGGGGCAACATACACCTGAGTTCACTTGCTGGGACTTGTGTTCCTTACACTGATTTCTACTCTTCCACCCCTTGGAAGAGTTCAGCATTCCAGGCTGAAGTAGCTTGTGCTGGGAGACTTCCAAACATGTTACAAATGGCTAGCTTGTGTCTCAAACCCTCTGGAAGGTACCTACCTTGCACATGAAGTGTCATTGTCCTTGGAGAGTGCTGCAGACCTGTTGAATATCGCAGAATCAAATTATGCAACAGTCTGGTAGGTGGGGAAGAGGCTCTATGAGTTGCAGTTGTGGAGGAAAACAGAGTAATTTGAAATTTCCTTTAGGCAGCAAGGTTAAAATCTGCATTCTTAAGCAAGGTGTCAGGAAACGTTAGACTTGGTGATTAGTATTTCCCATGGGAAAGATCCTACATCTGAGAGCTTATGGTTTCATAAGAGACTGAGTATTGACTCTTGAGAGACAGAAATCTGCATTGCTGCTTCTACAATTTTCTGTCTGTGGTGGCATTCTTTAATCATCTCAATAATAACTTGACAGCAAATTAGTGTTTTCTTTACATGTTTATTCTGCTTTTGGCCACATTACCTGTGGCCTTTTAAGTATATTCTGAGTTGCTTTATGTTGACTTCAAGACTTTTATTTAGTATGGTAAGTTTTTGCATGATATTAACTTATTTCTTCTTTATTTCAGTGCTCATATCTCTCCCATAAGTATCTTGCCGGCCTCTGCAGAGTAAGTTACATTAAAATATATGTTTGAATTATGCTGTTACTAGAACATGTATAGAAGATATGCCTGGAAAAAGGAATGGAATAGGTTTGATGACAATTATGAGTGAGTGTATTCTAGTGTGACATTTAATGCAAATGCTGGAAAAACCTAATGTCTGTCAGTGTTGTTGACTGCAGAAGCATGAGAGCACAATATGGTAGAATATAGATTCCAAACCAGTTTGGGTTTATACTTAGATACATACATGTTTGACTTCTGATCAGAGATCTGCAAGAGCAGCCATGTGAAGAAAGGCTGAGAAAACTGGGTTTGTTCAGCCTTGAGAAGAGAAGGCTTAGGGGAGACCGTATTACCA
>JANIJG010000386.1:0-20479 GCA_024611175.1 Megaceryle torquata | reverse complement strand
CAGGGAAGTGGTGGATTCCCCTACACTGGACAGTTTTAAGACTCAGCTTGACAGGGTGCTGGGCCATCTCATTTAAACAAATAAATTATCACTTACCTTAAAAGGTTGGGCTAGATGATCCTTGAGGTCCCTTACAACCTGGTATTCTATGACTTTATAATAGCATTCATGTGTTTTTAGTGCTGCTTCGAGTTGTTAATACTGAATACAGTTCAGTGAAATCCTGTGTACAAATGTGGAGAAAAAATAAATGCCCAATCCCAGAGTTAAAAATTACATAAAGTAGCTTTTAAGATTCTTCAGGAGGATTTTCTATAGGTCTAATTGTGTGTTTTGGATGAGCTACCCATAATTAGTCTGTTTTTAAAGAATTCTGTTCTGGTTTTGATGTATCTTTCGGTATATCATGGGCCCTTCATCAGGTATTTTCTCATTCTCTCTGCTGTTTGCTGGCACTTTGCTTTTAAGATCAGAGCCCAGTTCAGAGGAGGTTACAGGCAGCTGTGCTGAAATGGTGCCTGCCCCAGGGTTGGCTGAACTGTTACAGGCACAGGATTTTACTGTCACATTAATGTATTACGCTCATACAAGTTTTTTTTATATATGGCTATTAAAAAATAACTTAGTCATTGTAATGTGTTGATTGCTTGTTAAATACTGTTAATAGACTTCATACTACTTTATGTAAATCTTATGAAATAAAAGATAGTAGGTGCAGTAGTTTCCACTGCCTTTTGGGAAAAGTTAGTCTCTTTTTGCCTTGAAGTGCTTGTCATCAAAGACTCCTGTCGTGTGTAAAGTTTGTTATCTCTGCCTTTCTGCATAGTTGATCAATGCAAAGGAGAGTTCTTAATATGAATTTTCTGTCTTTTTTCTTCTTAGCATATTAGAAAGAACAATTCGAGCAGCTGTGGAACAGCACCTTTTTGACCTGCAGAGCAGCTTAGATAATGATCTTAAACATATACAGCAACACAGACTGGGCTGTAACAGTGAAGCAAAAAATCCCAGTGGGGATGAGGAAGGATCTAACAACCAGTAAGATTTTGTTGTATCTGTAATGAATTCTATAGGATTGCATAACATCACACTTCCAAAACAAGCTACCCTTATCCCCCACTTCAACCCAAAGTTGTTATTTCTGCTATTAACTTCAATTTGTCTCTTATTTTAAATCAAATCAACTTCCATCAGTTCTCAGTAATCAGCAGCTCTTGAGGCAAGTATTTTAAATTGATCTTAGGGCTAAAAATGTTCTGAAGTATATCTGCTTCACTGCTGAATTTTTTGCAAGTAGCACAAGAACTGAAGTTTACCCAAGTGCTTTCATTCTTATCTTGCTGATATTACATATGACACAATTTTACCATACGAAAGCTCTTGTGGATGCCATTTCAGGTTCTTTACCCTACCTTTCTACGTCACTGTAGCTATTTTACTGCTCTGGCTGCCAGTGTCAATGAAATAACTAAAAATGGATAGAACAGGCACTGGGAGTCTGTTTGCATAGAGTTTCAGCCTCATTTGATCAGCTAATTTTTTTTTAATTAATTCTTTTATTTTTATCTTTTTTTATTGTAAATCTTGCCATGTCATGAGTGTAATGACTGCAGTGTTGAGAAGATGGTACATTTTGGTGCTTTATTAAAAATAAATAGTCATGAGTAATACCCAAACTCCAACACTGTGTAGCTAAGTAGGACTTCATTACCTAAATTCCTTTGTTGCTCAGATCCTGAAATATGTAAAATATCCAGAGGCTTGAATATTGTTTTATAAATTGTTCAGTCTTTGCTGTTTTTAGAAGTGTTATCTGTGACAAGAGGTCGAACTAAAGTGAGCAGTTGATCATAAAAGTAATAGTCATTGCTGGTAATGATCAATTAAAACTGAGGGTTTAGTGTTAGAGATTTAATGCCTTTGAAGTAATTTATAAGTAAGTGGGTAATTGCCTGGTGTAAGACCTGTTGTAGCCAAATTCTTCCAGTTACAGCCTAAGTGCTCTAAGGGCTGGCTGACTTCACAGAAGCGTAGGCTAAATGTACCACCATTGCAGGTTTGAAACCAATATACTTTTCTGGCACAGTGACTGTTTCAGATGCTTCTGATCATCATTTGGCTGTGGATTAACCGTAATAGAGGATACTTGATAGTGTTCTGGAAAGAGGTTGTCTGGGTACTTTAAAGCAGTGCAATCCACAGGCTATGCACAAGGCAAATACACAGTTAAACAAAACTAAAAACTGCAGTGACCCAGTCCAAATTTCTTAGAACTAACTTAAAGTAATTGCCAGAATTAATAAGCATTCTGATTAGTATCTATTTATTTGATAGAGGAGAAACTTTTTTTTTAAGTAGTTTGGAATTCTTTGTGGGTAAGAATGAGGAAGGGAAGGAAATCAAAGGCTTGTGATGAATTACAGAATCACATAGTAACAGGATGGTGGTATGTAAAGGATATGTGGGCATAAATATGGTGTCAGCTAGTTTTAATCTGTTTGTACTGTGTTACAAGCCTTAAGGTGAATTCTAGGAAGATTAAATGTTAGAAATAACTGGATTTCTCACTGGAGAGGAACAGTGATACTGGCTATAAACTGGCTGGCTTCAATACTGAGACGGGTGCAGCCACAGCAGTTTCAACTCTCAGCAGCTTCAGTACGTCATTGCTTCTGGGTGTTGGTGCTTTTATTCTTTAGGTCAGCACAGTAAATGGGGGATTTATGCCTGACCCTTAAGACGAAAGTCAAACACATACATTTTAATGTGTCTGTCATATAGAAAACCTCAGAAGTATATAAAAACTATCCAAATTATTAAATTTGCCTATGTTTGATATTGTTTAAGGGAAAACAAAATAAAACAAACCCAAACAAACTATGGTGTGTTTTTTCTTTTAAAGGGGGAACAACAGTTTGCTAAAGTCTTCCTGTTCTCTTTAGGAATGATGTTATTGAAGATAATGACACTGGTAACAGTGAGAACACAGGAGACTGCTCTGAAGTTTTGGTTTGCACTGACTTGGACAGTGAAGCTATGAAACGTGATACTGTAACTGAGGAAGAAGAAAACATTCAGGTGAGAGGAAGTCTCATGTGTACGAAAATCATAAATTGTTGTGACGAGCAAAGTGCTTTAGAGATCCAAGTTTTCCTAATAACTCAGATGTAGCATTACAAGGTGCTGTGGCTCTCTGCCATTAATTGCCTTCTCTGCTGTGTACATTTCGTAGACATGTGCAGAGAAGTTTCTGTGTACTTTGGTGCAATTTGTTTGGACCCTGACTAATGTTTTCCTATTGGTCTTTCACAGGTACCAGCCCTTCCTTCTGCTCAGGTAAGTCATTGTGTCAACAAGCATGGCACCAGGTAGAATAGCATCTGTAAGAATAAGGGCTTCTTGAGAAGCAGAAGATCTAGAGCTGTGATTGTAGCAGAGCCCCCAGTTGGCCACCTTTTACTGGATCAAAAAAGGGTAGAGATAGCAGTCACCCTGAGACTATAGCCTCTTGACTATGCTTGTGCTAAGAAGGTGTGTAATTAGCTAATTACAGCCTTTTTTCACCGTTTCCAGTTTCTTCTGTGATAGGCAAAGATATCTTGTGCTTCTCAACCCATCTTCATCTCCATTCTAGTTGAAGACATTCTGTTACTTCTCCTTGGACCTCTTTGCTTAGGTACTTGGTTTCTGATGTGCTGATAGCTTGTGTCCCTCCATACTGATGCGTACACTTAAAATTCTTACGCTTGAGGTGTTCAGCAAAAGGAAAATGAAAGAAAAGTAGATTTGCGACCTCCTGAAGAGGTTCAGTGCTTAATATTGTCATCTTGAAAAGTATCAGGATAGATCATCTGTATTCAGAAACAGAAAAATCTGTCTCGAGTCTTGTATGAGCATATATTAGGCTGTGATCCTAACATGCTTGTGAAAGTAAAATACTTAGGTCTATTTAAAAAAAAACCCAACAAAACAAAACAAAAAAAGCGTATTGCCCAGAAAAAACAATGTTAGTGATACTTGAAGTTGCCGATTAAGTTCAGAAAGCAACTGAAAAAGTAAACAACAAACTGCAGGATAATTAGGTGTCATAGATGTAATTTTGGCTGTACTTGTACATATTATGCTTGAATAGAACAGCTTCATGTCACCGAAAGAAGCAAGTATTGTGTACAGTTTGAATGGAAGCCCAGTATAACTGTAAACGTTGAAGTACTTGTTCGCCCTATACAACAAACATGCTTTGGCTTTGCTTTGAGCTGCAATTAGATCTCCACATAATATCAAATGTGGAGGTTTGTAGTATGTATGGCCTGAATTTGTAACGATGGCCTGACCTGTACCAGCGCTTTTAATTAGTAAGCAGAGATAGTCTCCCATTCAGGGTATCTTCATGTGATCAAGCAGTGCTGTGAATTATGTGCTGACAAAACTGAAATCAAGTTTAACAGTAATATGCAAGAGAATATAGTTTCTACCTCTTTGTATGAAATAGCACGTATGCAGCTGTCTAACTCTTATGAAGAATTCAAAGCTATTGTTCCTTATTTATTTGGTAAAACTTTTTGTTGTCAGAAATCTGAATGAAGAATTTTGTAGGTAGAGGGACTTGCTGTATGTGTGTAGAGGACTTTCTACAGTGGTCTTTAGCTTCTTGCCTCTGAGTCCATAAATCTTTCTGAGGGTTTCCTGAAAGATAACTAGATAAGCAAACCTACTGTTAGTAGATTTAAATTAACTAGAAGAATTTAATGGGTCTGTGAACTTGAAAAGATAGAAATGGATGCTTTAGTGAAGTGAAACTGTGAATCTTGTCTGGAATCTATGTTTTTATGAAAACAAAATGTTGCTGTAGCGCTTTTTGCTATTGTAGTGTATTCTTCTCCTGGTCTTCTGCTTGAATCTGTGGATCCCCAGTGACTCTCTTGAATCACCTAACAAGCCAAATTTTTCAATTGTTCCTGCTAAACTAGCATATTGGTTTAGAATCCCATTCTGTAAACTAGAACTTCACAGAATGTATTGATTGTCCAGGTTCTCTTCTGATGCATTAGTGATAAATCTTGTCACTAAAAAATTACTAGATTGTTATCCTCTAGTGCAAAATGCACAAAACATGGTGTTGCCATTAGTATTCACCTGAATTGGATAAAATATCATCTATCTTTGCACTAGTGCTGCAGAAAGTGCAGGGTAGAGTTCTATATTTCTGCTCTTAAGTCATTTTCTGACTGGCTATTGTAACCCTTTGTTTATTTGTAGTATTTGTTTTAGGTTTTCAGTCTTCTAACAATGAAAGTCTTCAAAAGCAGTAGAGAGTGAATTTCTCATGTTAACTCCTAACACTTCCTGACTTCCTAGTTAAAACATATGCTGAGGTTTTGAAATCAAAATGCAAAAAATACAAATGTAGATGGAGAAAGAGAAAAATCACAAATCGGTGATATTTCTGTGTATTTAGATGGTTTCAAAGAACAGCTGAGAAATAGGAATTACACTTCTTAGGAAGTATGTGCTCATTGGAGTCCAAAGTATGTTACCTTGCTAAGAATATAAAGGGGAACGTGACGTGGGAATGCATGGTCATGTGTAGATGCACTTTTTTGTCATACTTGATGTCATTCTTGGCCTTTTTTCCTTTTTGATACATTTCTCTCCTTTGCTATCAGTAGTAAGGTGGCATTCTGGGGTGAAGTTGTTTTTTTTTTTATTTCAAAAAGCAAAACTTTGGCTTCTGCCTTCTTGTTAATACACTATTTCGGATGTTATTGAGGAGTTGTGTCTTTCGAGGAGATGTTAAAGGGAGATTCACTGATCGTGCTGCATGAAAGGAGTTTGAGAGGGATGAGTGGGACTGTAGAAGCCGAGAGACATGCACCTGAGCTCTCCTTTGGGTCTGAAATGGAAACAGAAACATCTGTTTCCACAGCTACAATAAATGTGACTATGTGAGACTTGCACAGCTCATCTCCAGGGTGGAAATTAACTGCTGGATTGTGACGGATGCGCTTTAATTAAAAATTGTTTCCCTGAATTGGAATTTGACTTGAGGAGTGAAATAGCATAAACAGGGTAACAGTTTTGTCTGATAAAGGTAAATATTACTGTTAGGGGTGTAAAACTGGCAACTGTTAGGTATATTTGATCTCTCCAGGTAACTTTATTTTATATTCGGATATTTTAAAGATCATTTGTGTAAACTACTTGAAGTCTGAAACCAGATGTAATATTATTTTAAATAAAGTTTATATTCCAAATTTCTTATCCTGCAGCTAAGACACATTTTGAAGATCAAGTGCTAGGATTTGGTGTAAATGTAGTCAGTCTTCCTCTGCCAATTTTCAGTGAACTAAATGGTGACATGTATTCATCTGAACTTGTTTTGTGAGATGGTGTCATAGAAATGCCAGCATTTCTTCATCCCTTTCCAGTTCTGTTGCTTCTTTTTTTAGTAACAGGGATTAGTAGCTCCTTTTAGAAAGTCTGTCAGACTTGTGCTGAGCATATATGAAGTGAAACAAGTCTACATCCAACTCAGTGTTCAAGACTAGGATACATTTACTGCCCCGTTTTAAGTCACGCCAAACCTGATGCTATGATTGACAATTTGCAGTAGAACTGTTAGTGGTAAAATTTAAAAGGAATAATAATTATTTGTCTGAAGATGGAAAGTCATTGTCTGTCTTCTAGTGATTAAGACACCAGGTTACTGGCCTTATTTTAGATGTAAGAATATTATGTGATTAAAAAGTATGATTCCTGCCCCACACAATAAGCTGTGCTTTTAGTTCTTGAGTGTTTTTTTGTGGTCAGAGATGATTACAGAAATGTTTTCAGCTGAGAGTGCCATTCCCAAACCTTTCCAAACATAATTTTTGCCAACAGACTGCAGACATATTATTGAAACCATGTGATGAAGATGCAGATGTTGATGGAGAAAATAATAGTGAAAGGTATGTATTTCTTTTGTCATTTACAGGGCAGAAAGTGTAACTTCAGTTTCAGAAAGTAAGTGTACCAAACTGGTGATTTGTGACAACACCAGGGAAATGAAGCTCAACATGTATCATAGAACCATAGAAAGGCTTAGGCTGGAAGGGACCTTAAAGATCATCTAATCCAACCTCCCAGCCGTGGGCAGGGATGCCTCTCAACTAGACTAGGATGTAGTAACTTTTCACAGGTGAAAATGGACTGGTAAATGGAGGGTAAAATGGAATTTACCTTTCTATCGTGATAATCTAAAAGGTGGGCAACTTTATGTGCTTAAAAGAGAAAATTAAGTACAAGCCCATACGATCTATATCCTGGGGTTTTGTGAACACCTCTATGTTCTCTGCAAGAGAAATGGAACAAGAAAAAGTGATGTGCCAAAACATTTTAGAGAAAATCTTATTGCTCTTAATGATTGAAGAATTAATGCTGATAATAATAACAACTAGTCAGAAGACTTTAAGTTCATTTGCAGTTTGAGTTCAGCACTGATTGAACTTTCAGTTTGAGTTCAGTAGACTTTTAAAATATGTACTCCTAAGATTGAGAATAAGGTCTGAGCTGTTTTTATTTCCAGCTTGGCTGGAGTCCAGTTGTTGTTTACGTGCTGCAGTTGAAATTTTGTGTCAACAGCAAAGAGGGAGGAAGGAAAAAAACCAAAGCAATATAACTTCTGCTCCCTAGAATTTTACTTATCACTTTAAGGAAATCCATTGTGTATCTGATAAAACTAGACCAGGATATGTAAGAATAAAATGTGAAGAGAATGTATAGTATTTACTGTCTATTAGGAATTTGTACTTAAAATGATAACTAGGTCTGTGTCTTCTTCTTAGGCAAAATAGTATATTGCTTGGCGGCAGTGATAGGATATCTTCAGAGATGTTTCTGGTAAGAATATGGTTTCATTTATATACAGATACACAGCATCTTATGAACTTACATAAAATGTAGATATAAGGAAACCCAATAAATTTAGCTTTTAAAATCTTCTGTTGGTTGGCCTGCTGCAAGGTTTGCAAAACCCCTGCTAGAGAAATCATCTTCACAGAAACTTTGGGCAACAGAACAAGCTGATATTTATGCATTTCATGTAAGGAGTGTTTTCTAATGCAATTAATTGATTACTATTTGGGATGGGAGGGAAGCTTGTTTGTAATTATTTGAATTTGAATTCTTTGAAGGATACTTTTTTATTATTACTAATTTGTTTTCCCTTCAGAAAATTTCCAGAAGTGCTGGAACTGACACTTACTAGATACACGATTTCAGGTTGCTAAATAATAATAAAATTGTTCTGTTGTTTTATTTAAATACAGGATTCAAGTAGCAAGACTTGTGATCTTAATGCAAATACCGATTCAGAGGTGTCAGGGGATGGCAACGTTAATGTTTTTGAGGAAGCTCTGGGTGTCCAAATACCATGTTTAGATTTGAAGAATGTATCTGATGGTGACAAATGGGAAGGTAATTTTCACCCTTTAGCTCATAATATATTTGGCTAATAATAATAAGTAGACCATTTGACAAAAATAGAAGCAACAGACAACTCACACTTTTTTTTTCCTTCAGTTCCATTTGAGTAATATGTTCCTAAACACGTGGTAAGATCAGCCAAGTCATGACATGGGTCCTCTCTTGTTTCAGTACTATCTGCAACTTAATTAAGGACCTTGAAAAATGTAAATTAAAAATAGATCAACTGGAGAAACCAAAAAAGCCTCAGTTTCATACTAGAGGTGGTTGGGTTTTTCCGGGTTTTGTTTCTTTCTTTTTTAAAGTGACTTATGGTTCCCTGGACCATGAGTCTCTCATTCAAGTCCTTAAATAAATGCTTTCTCTGATCATGTCATGTGGTTAATATTCACACGGTGTCTCGTTTTTTATTTTCATGTGAGCTACTGAAGTTCTAATACTGGCTGGATTTGATTTAAAATCAATCAACTACTAAACACAGCAAATTATTCTAAAAAAATCTGTTGGTTGTTTTGTTTTAAGCATCAGGAATGTCAGCTGCTGTCTTCCATATCATTGGACAAGTGGAAACAGCTCTATATTTTCAAATAAAAGTTGAAGTTGTAGATGGATATTATTTCTGTGCCTTTTCTCCCTCCATTGTTTGGATTTTAGGAAAAGCAAAATGTTTGAAACCTAGTTTTCTCTCTGGATTCCTGATGTTTGTCACCTTATTCTTCGTGGCCTTACAGGTTTAGCAAGCCCCTAAGCTTGTGACTTTACCGAACTTTGCTGCTCAAATGTCTGGTAATAACTGTTTAGACTCTTGTTTTACTTGTGTAAAAACATAACCCCTGTGTAACCAGAGCAGAAGCCTCTTGTCAGTATCTTCTTTTCAAAGTACTTTTCTTTTTATGTGTTCCTTTTATCTTGTTTCCTCTGCCTGGTGTTGATATTCAGAATCACCACACCTTAAAAAATGCAAGTGATACAGTTTGCTAAAATACTGCGAGCTGTCACCGATGGTACCATGGCCACAGTCCACTTGCTTCCAATTGCAAAAACTTGCAAACGCAGCTTAGTAGATAGAGTTTTACAGATTTACTACACGGGGTCGAGGTTTTAACATCCAACAGGCTGTTCCAGTGACAGCTATTCTTTGAGATGCCTCTAAGTGTCACGGTCAAATGTTAGTAAGGCACTGGTAACAAAGAATGACTGCACTTAACTTCTGGTTGCTGTGTTACAACTATAAAATTACTGAAGCATACCTGGAATGTGTGTAGTTGAATAGTGCAGCATATAGCTGTAGCACGTCAGCACATAAAGCTTCCGCCTGAAGCTCAAATGGTGATAACTCACTGTTCGTTTGTCTCTAGTGTTGACTGTTTCCAAATGAATTGCATGAATCCATACTCCCCTTTTAACCCTCGCACAAATGATGAGGTTTGCAACTTGATTAGCTTGCTTAGGTTTGTAAAATGTTTGCTCATTGGCCTACTCGAGCCCTAGCAAACTGAACGTTTGGAGTATATCATGTCCTATGTCCATTTGCAGGCATCCAAAGGAAAAAACAAACACAAAACAACAATAAAAAAATACCACAAAATAAATAATCCTGCTTAACTTCTCAGTGTTTTATTTACATTAATTGCTTACTTGCACATTAGATTTTGTTGCATCCTCTGTTTGTGTTAATCTGATTTAATATGTATTTTCAGAAGGTTTGTGGCTTCCATTTTCATTATTTCGTTTAATCTGCTCATAAAGTTGCTTTGGTTTTACTTACCCAAATACCTTTATGACCCTTACCTTGAAAAGAAAATAGCGTATCTGTATTTAAATTTATAAGCTTCTTGGTAGTAAAATCAGGATATTTTGCAACAGGTGTTATTTCATTGCAAAGTATTTTAACTTTGGCTGTTCTTCAGTCCTGTTTAGAGTGGTTATTACGATCTCAGCCTTCCAAGGCATCTGCAAGTCCTTGTGGCATTGTGCTGAAGTAGATTGGTTTGGTAAAGAAATCTGTATTAGTGCAAATCTTGTCACAAGATTTAGATTATTAAAACCAATGTGACAGAAAACTTAAAGGCCTGTAAACAACAGAGTTCTTGAAAATGAACATCAGATGCTTGCTGGCTTCAGGCAAAAATGCAGGTCACTTAACGTGTATTTCTGAGTATTTTTTCTGCATTTGTCCTGGTTTTGGACATCACCACCATCTCTATTTATTTATGAGCAGTGAGCAAAAAAACATATTTATAACTTGTGTTTTGTTAACATGAGGATGCGTGAGACTCTTATTACAATAAGTCTTTACTACTCCTGTGTCAGTTCTTTGTAAACTTTTCAGTAAAAAGTTCAAATTCGCTAAGGACTGAGCATCCTTACCTGCCACCGAAATCTCTTGGAAGCTGAGAGTGCTCAGGGCCTGGCCCAAAAGATGGGATGTTTTTCCCGGTACTGTATCTTCCTGCTTTACATGTTATGTATAGTTTGTTCTGACTGTGCTGTGTGTTCACTTTAGTATTTTTGCCATTCTTTTTCATTTTATTAGCGCCATGCCCTATCACTTTTCCCCTCATTGATTTCAAAACAATGCATCTGCAGAGAGAAGGGGAGGGTAAGTATGGTTCGCCATACGTTCAGTTATCTGCCATTTGATAGTTTATGGTTTGCTTTCTAATTAACCCTTCACCTGCTGTCCCTTATATCTTGGGAATGTTCTGATCTACGATTTTTTTGTTTACTTCTTTCTAAAAAGTCCCTTTCTTATGTCTTGTACTGTGTAAAAGGGCAAGATTATAGCTTAAAAACAAAACAGAAAAATCCCGATTACACTTAGTAAATGTACAGTGGAAAGCAGGTACAAGGGTTATTTTTAAGATGACTGTGGGTTTTATTGTTGTTCTGCACACTTTGAACCCAGTTTTCAAATTTCTAATTTAAACTGGAAAATGTAGGCAACTCTATGAAAAGAAGAGGGGGGTGGGATTTTCAAGTACTTGGAAAGCCATGTCAGCTTTTTGTTAAGACAGCAAGAAAACCATCTCTAAGAACTGTGAGGGACCTTAAGCAACTAACTTTTTATAGGGATTTTTAAAAAGAATTTATTGTTTTGGAATCCCCTGCCCAAAAAAAGTCACCTTTCACAAATTAAGAAATCTCTTTTTCTCAGTGGTGTCAAGATGGATTTAAACTTAAAAATCCGACAACACTTCTCTAAAAAGACTTAAGCAAATGGGCATTGTACCTAAAGAGGTAATGTCAGGCTTACCTTCCTCAAAACCAGGAGGACAGTCTTTCAAAGTGTACGCGTAAGGTATGAAAATTGATTTCCACAGCAAAATATTGCAATGGATAATAAATATATTCTTCTAACTTTGGATTTCTGATAAGTAAATAAGGCTCTTTTACTCTCTTGAACTGTTCAGAAATGCATAGTCCCAAGAGATACACTTTGAAAAAGGGATCCTAGTGTGCATACTTCATTTCAGTACCTTTTTCTTTCAATTGTTACTTGACAAAATTAGTAGCTTTCTGATGTATTTTAATGTTTTTATTCACATTGTGTACGACACCACATCCTTTATAGCATACAAGACTAAGCATTGGGTACACTTTTTTTTTGTTTCCTTTTGACTCTCGTTTATAATTCTGTTAACAGAAAAGTACCATTTTGTGTCCCTTTTTTATCTTCTAGATCCGTTTCCTGCTTTCAAATCTTGGCAGGAGGACAGCGAATCTGGAGAAGCTCAGCTTTCCCCGCAGGCTGGAAGGATGACTAACCATCCACTGGAAGAGGACTGTCATCCGATATTGTCACATCGTAGTTTGGATTTTGGGCAAAGCCAACGCTTCTTACATGATCCAGAAACATTAGATTCTTCATCCAAAGCACTTTCTTTTGTTAGGTATGTATTTGAATGCAATTTGATGGGTGTTGAGGCAGGGGATGGTGCTGCCAGTGTGAAAATACAGCTGTTTAAGAATCTCATGGGTTTTCAAGATGTGAGCTAATTGGAGACCAAGGTCAAACGTAGCATTTTATGGCCATTTGGCTGTTCTGCCTGCCCAGGAATTGCCACAGTGAGTCAGACCAGAGGTTCATTTGGGGTGGTATCGTGTCTCTCAAAGTGGCCGCTGGCAGATGCTGAGGATAAGAGTATAAAAATAGGGCAGCCTTGCACAGATTCCCTGGCATTTGGTCAGGGCTTCTGACAACCTGCTCTAATGGCACTTCCTGGACTGAAGATAACATTTATAGCCTTTGTTTGCCACTCTTTACTGGACTGCTGGTCTATGATTTTACGTAAATTGGCTTGTTTGGTTTTTTTGGCTTGGTTGTTTTTTGTTTGGTTGGTGTTTTGCTTTGTTTTGTCTTCCTTCCTTCTTTCCCCGGTAGTATGAATGTCTTTTTTCATGTTGCATGATTTGGGATTTGTTTTGTGTAGCAAGCATTTGTTCCCAGTAAAGCAAGCGAGGTTACACAAACCATTCCAGCTAAATTGTGCCATTATGGTCTGGGCAGATCCTTCATTTGGGCTGTGGAAAGCCTTCATTCAGAGGGCTTATAGAAAAGTATAATCTGTTAGAGGGAGAGGTGTGGGGTAGCAGTACAGTGAAGAGGTAGAGTTCTTCATGCAGATCTACAAATTTAGAGGGCTGAGCCCATTTAACCCAGTGTATGAAAGCAGAATTGTACCCAAACAAGCTGCAAGTTATTTGTGTGACACTGGGGAGTGTGACCTTCGAAAACTGCAAATAACCTGTGACTCATACTGTCTACTACTGCTACCATGAAAGGGTATTCAAGAAGAATTTTCATGCTTGTTAGGGAAGAAATAATATTTTTAAAGATGAAAACATCTGAAATGGGGGGAAAAAACCCAAGTTTATAGTCTCCAGTTCTCTGACATAATTTATTGATGCAAAAAGGTATGTGACGAAGTTTTCTCCAGTTAGCCACAGAAGATAGTTAAGAAGTACTGTTAAAATGGTGCAGACTAACTTGCATAAAAGCACTGATTGTAATAGCTATTCTCATTCTGAAGCTAATAAGGATCCATACTAGTAGATTATTAGATTAGTATTTCTAATATCCTGAACTACGTAGTTGTCTCTAGTTCTGTTGAGGGATCTTTCAGGCACCTTGTGTAATAAGTGTCCTAGAAAATTCTCATAGTTGGCCTTGAAATAAAAAGGCTTTTCAGGGGCAGCAAATGTCAAACAGCTGTAAAAGTGCAAAAGATGATTTAAAACCAGATTCATGTACTCTAGAAACACATTATTATGGCCAACAGATGGTGTAGATGTTTTTAAATAACTCTCTTAAGCAAGTTATTAGATACTTAAGTGGAGCTGTCTAATTACCAAGGATCATTTGGTGGTAGCCTCTAGCCTCAGCTGTATCTTTATTCTGTGCCCAATACTTCAAGAGTATCTAGTAACTCGAATAAGTAACCTAGCCACCAGAAAAAGGTGAACTGTATTAATGGCAATGTAATTAAAAGTACATTAGTTTATTACACTTGAATTTCAAATTATGTTTTTCTGTTACTGAAATTAGAGAGGGGGGAAAAAATAACATCACATTTTGAAGACAGCAGATGAAAGCATTTTGATTCAGCAAGTAAACAGCTCTGACTGAAAACCTGAAAAGAATGTATTATGTGCAGGAGAAAAAAAATTGAACTTAGTCATCTGCTACTCAAATATACAAGTTGTTTGCACTGGTTTAATGATTTCAATGACATTTTAAAAATGTGTTTAATACAGAACACGAAGAGCATCCTTTAGCTCAAAAGATGACAAAAGGGAAGACAAGACACCTTATCAGCTTGTCAAGAAATTACAGAAAAAAATAAAGCAATTTGAGGAACAGTTTGAAAAAGAGAGAAACAGTAAGGTGAGTTGCCACTTCTGCTTTTACTTGGGATAAAGGACAACATGGTAGAGCTAAGCTGCTACTTGTAGTTCATCACTGAATAACTGTGGGTTTACAAATGAGAATAATTTTGTTACATGCTGCTGTATGCAAAAGTGAATGGAGCAATACAAGTGTTAGGAAATGTGCCATAATGCCTGGGCCCAAAGAAGGGCAGACAGTGACATTTATGCCTTGAGACTGATGGGATGTCAGATGAGATGTGGAGAGGCAGAAGTGCCTGCCGCTTTCTGGTTCAACTTCTGATGTGTTGTTTCAGTTTCAATTTCATTTTCACAAGTATTGGCACAGAGATCTGATCTGGTACTGAGTGGCATCCATGTTGCTAGTCACACCTCCTGTCACAGATACTACCAAATTGTGAAAGTATTATTTATGAACAAGATTTAGTATGTTTGTTTTCACATAATGTAATTTGTTTGTAATACTTTTCAGCCTTCCTGTAGTGATATCGCAGCCAATCCCAAAGTTTTAAAATGGATGACTGAACTTACCAAATTGAGAAAGCAAATAAAAGGTAAGAGACGCTACAGGTTCTGTGTTTTTCTACAAACACAAATCATCTATGTGACTGAAATGGATTAAATCATTCAATAGAATTGCACAGGACAGTAAAAATGTTTCATTTCTAGATTCTGAACTCTTTAAAAATCAAACTCAAATTATTCTTGTGGCTTTGGTTTTAGTTCATTATAAGAGAAACTTTGCCTATGGAAACTATTAAGTTACTTTATTTGCAATTAAATGAACTGTTTCATTTCAGATGCAAAGCAGAGGAGCACAGATGGAGAATTTATACCTCAAACACGTCCACGAAGTAACACGCTTCCAAAAAGCTTTGGTTCCTCTCTTGACCAAGAGGATGAAGAAAATGTTGATGAGATGCGGGTTGTGCAGAAAGAGAAGAAGCCCACCAAGGAAGCTACACTTGAACTCATTTTGAAAAGATTAAAGGAAAAACGAGTTGAGAGATGTTTGCCAGAAGATATAAAAGTAAGTGTAAAGTTATGGACAGGCTGTTATAACAGAGGGAAATAGAGCGCTGTCAGACACTTGGATACCACTTCATTGACAAAATGATGTTTCTGTCTAGCTATCAGCCTTTCACCGAGCCCTCATATTTCAGACTCTGGGCGGGTGATCAAGACAAACCACATTTTCCTCACTCGTTCTTTGTTAAAATATTTACAAGTACATGCTGACAATATTGGACAGCTTTAAACGGATGAAGGTGGGATGTACGGCATTAACTAAGCTAAGTTTGGCTAAGGCATCTGTATAGCTGATAATGTAGAAAAGCTGTGCAAGTGACTTGTGCTTGACAAGGTGTGACTTACTATTCTGACAGAAAATGACAAAGGACCATTTGGTAGAAGAGAAAACATCTCTCCAGAAAAGCCTCCTGTATTATGAAAGTCAGCATGGACGACCGGTAATACTTGGTTTATTTCATCAAACTATACGATTGTGTGTGTAGAAAGCAGTAACTCTTGTCAGTAGTAATACCACAACTTAATGTTGGTGTGTGGGGTTTTTTTTCTTCCTTCTCCAAAAAAATGCAGGTATTAATAGGCCCTTTTTCCACAGATCAGTGGGTTATGGGGATTTTCAAAGTGATTTGTGCTGTTTGGTGCCTTATATGTCTGTGAAACAAAGGGAAATCTTTAAAAAAAAAAAGGAGGAAAAAAAAAAAAAAAAGCTATTGAATATCCTGGGGAAAGGCCTGAAATACTGTTCTGGATTTCACAAGAACAGAAATGAAAAGACAGCTCCCCCCCAAGTCTGTGGCATGTATCTTTAACAATTGCAGATAGGGAAGTCAGAGTAAGTGACTAGCAATTAGTGTCTAAAGTTCTGGGGTTTTATCTTGGACAGCATCACTAGTGTAATCACAAGCTCTTTCCAGTTACCATTTTATCAGTCTTCTGGACTTGGCACGCTAGCTTTATAATCAGCACTGCCGTATAAATCTGACCAAGCCTTTCAGTGTAAAAGCCAAAGAAGAATAATGGTCTTGTAGATATTAGTACCGATCTACAATCCCCTCAGGGGGAAAATGCCAGTAACTGTTCAGGAGAGCCTTTAAGATTTATTATATTAGAGTCCACAGTGGCCAAGAATTGAGGGTAAATCAGATATCAGATAAAATCTCTCTACAGTTTCATCTTTTTCTTTTTTCTCCCTACCATTTCTGTAGAATCATCATCATCGCTAGGCATGCAGTCTTCTCCCACAGTTCTTGGTCTTAAGATAGAGAGTTTTCTTTTACTGAGGCTTCCCTAGCTTTTAGGAAGTCTTTAGAACTTCTTCCTGAAAAAATATAGGGAGTTAAAGAGAGTAGGAAGAAGCACCTGCTTATTCCTCTCTGCCTGCGTAAACTCCATTTCATACACACAATTTAAACTAGTTTTATGTTCCTAATTGGAATGTACATGGCCTGGCACGAGAAGCGCACCGCTTTGTGTTTGCTTGTGTTATTGAGTGACTGGTATAATTAATTCTGTGGTTTCTCTGCCTTTAGGTTACTAGAGAAGAGAGACATATTGTGAAGCCACTTTATGACAGATACAGACTTGTAAAACAAATGTTAACTAGAGCAAGCATTACTCCTATTCTTGTGAGTAAAACACGTGCTATTTCTGTTTTTTTTTTTTCCACTTCTGAACTGCAAGGCTGCCTTTAGAAGAGCTGGTGATACTGTCCCATAAAATACATCTTTCTTGTGGAAAATACAAGATGTTGTTGTCATTGTACTTGAGGCATCTGATTCACTGCTGAGAGCAGAGCAGTTGAAAGCTGTCTGTGACCTTGGTGGCTCTTAGGAAGTAAATGGTTCTTGGTGGAAGTAAATAAGTTGTTCTAACTTGCCATGGCTGAGACGCTCCCAGGGCACTGTGCTAGGTATGGATCCACAGTGCATAGTGTACTTTTAGTCCTCCCAAGAATAGTAACACCAGTTGCAGGGAAGCTTGCCTCTCTTCTCTACCACACGCTACTGTCACTGGAGGCATGAGTGATAGGATGGCAGAAAGAACCAGTTCATTCCTTCATGCTTCCCTCTGCGAGACATGCTAGCAGCATCCATAGCATCTGTACGTTTGTGCCTTTTCATTGTGGTTTCATTTCCATTCTTTTATTTCCTCTCTTTGTGGTCTTCTAAGAGATGAGGATGAGAAGTTTTCATACTGTGTATGGGGGTTGACGTAACCTTGTTGATAGCACCTATAAAACAGTGGGGAATGACAAGCAGCTGTCTGTTCCTCAGGAGCTATAACCAAAACGTTGAATGCTGACCCAGGCGTGGAACAAACCAGTTTTGATGTTAGCTATTTGACCCTATTTGGAGGAAGTGACTGTGAAGGTGATGTGAGCTAATCTCTGTACAGCTCTTACAGATCTACATAGCTGGGCAGTGGCTTACTCAGCAGGAACTTAATCATCTGTTTATGTTGACTCACTGTTCTTAGCTGTCCATTTAAGCTCAAGTATGTTTTGATAAAGGGACCCATTCAAGATCATTCTTTCCTTGCCCATACATTTTTGGGTAGCTGCTTTTATACAAGAATGTGATTTACACGGCAGTCATATTTCTGTTTAAGGGCTTTTATATCAGGATCCCTTTTTGAACTCTGTAAACACAGGTTGCTCTTAAACACCTAAGCATTTCTCCATGACTGGTGAGTCATAGGTTATTGGTGGTGCCCTTGACTGGTTGTGTTTTATCACCTCTCACCTCAAAAATCTGACTCCTCAGCTGAGACACATTTTACATTATCAGTAGCCTTATGACCATATCATAGTCATTCTTTTTTTTTTTTTTTCCTTTGGCTGTGAAATGAAGGGATGGATGATAGCCAACCAAAAGGGTTTTAAATTCAGGAAGAGGCCCTGGTAACAATTCCTAATCTGTGCTGTAGGCAACATCTGTAAAATATTTCACAGGCTTCTGCTTTTGAAACCCATAAGAGATATGCAGAGCTCTGTGATTACCAGGGATTGTTAAGTGGTAGCTTCTAGGTAGGCTATATTCAGTGCTAGGTATTTAAAGAATTGCCTTTTGGTTTATATGACACTTGCCTCCCTGAGGTATCTCTGGGGGTATCACAGTATAGTCATCACTGAAGCCCGTATGGAAATGTCCAAAGCAGCAGGAAGCTATTTGTCTTCCATAAACTGAAGTCTTTTGACAGGTCATTGTCTGTGTGGCATTTGTGTTCCACCTCCCTCTGATTCAGAGAGTCCATCTGTTGAAATTGTTTATGCTGTGCAGGGATAAGGGCATAACTGCAGGTGTGCAGCTAACAGGAGTACTTGTACAGCACAGCACCACCTGGTTTAGGCTGAAGTTCAAAGGGTTTCGGCTCTGAGGTGATAATAGATCACTCTTACTTAGCGCTTCCAAGAGGGAGGCTTCAGTGTGGTCTAGAAAAAGAAACTGGAGTTTCATTCCCCGTGTGTGCCTGGCGGAAGATACAAACTTGCTCTGGCATTGTGTAACTTTGTTTTTATAATCTTCCTGTGGTTGGTTTGGGAGGAACAAAAGTCAATATGAAATTTCAGATATATCTTTCCACTTTTTGATGTTTCTAAAAAACACAGGGAGAGTGATTTTTATTTTAAGTCAGAAGAATAATATTGGTTTCAGATGTTTTTACTTCTATGTCAAGGATACTTTAGGCATCTGGCTTTCCCTGTTATATGATTGTTTTGTCTGTGCTCTGTCAGTATGTTTGCAGTCTTCTGTTCTTCTGGAAGAAGAAATACCTTTAGGTATTGGGTGACTTGAACAAAATTATGACCACACACAGCATTTAATGTCTAACTGCACATAATGAAACACACTTTAAATTTTTACAGGGGTCACCATCAACCAAGAGGCGGGGGCAGATGTTACAGCCCATTATAGAAGGTGAAACTGCCCATTTTTTTGAAGAAATTAAGGTATGTAGAGTACATCTGTAAAACGTACTGTCCAGCACTTGTAATAGAGAACTGAAATATTTCATATTTGTTTTCAATTTCTGCTTTAACTTCCAGGAGGAAGAGGAGGAAAGTGATGGTTTGTCTGCAGACCTGAATGATATCTTAAAAACTGCTGTCCAAACACAGCCTGTTTTGAGCCCAGTTGAAAACTCTGAGTCTGATGTTGAAGATGGTCAAGAGAAGCTCACCCGGGACCTTAGGCTGTCAAGCACCCGTGCTGCTTCCATGTATGGACAAATACGAAGTGACTAATTCTGTTAGAGAAGGTGCAACTGTTGCACTTAGTCATGACACCAAATACATGATGTTGGGTGGAAGGGAGTGAGATGTTCAGCACTTCACTGAAGTGTTTGACTTGAATGAATGTTCTTTATTCTGACCTGTCTTACTTAAGATCATCTTGTATTCAGTGAATTGTTTGGTATCTTTTAAACCTTCAACCTCAGTTGAGCTGTGCAGACAGCAGAAAATTGATACCTTTTTGTTAATTAATACTAGTTTGTTCTCAATATTTTACTGCCAGGCAGCATATTCCTTATGAGCACAACAGTTTTATTATTAGTGCAGCTAGCTCAGCTGGTTTTGAGTATGCTTTGAAGAATTTAAGTTTTATTGTATGGCCAACAGTACTTTTCTTTCACTTGAATTTTTTTTAGGCCTGAATTATTGGAGCAACTGTGGAAAGCCAGAGCTGAGAAAAAGAAGCTACGTAAGACTTTACGAGAATTTGAAGAGGAGTTTTATCAGCAGAATGGAAGGTTTGTTTAGCACAAAACCAGAGGCTGCAGCCTTATTTTGTAGCCAGGACTTTTTTTCAGCTTTCTCTATGAATGTTGCCAACTGGAATCTATGTATTTTGGGGTTTTTTTATAGTGGTGGAAGCCTACTTCTGAGTTTTGTTTCCTTAGTTACACTCTGTAAAGCATAATAATGAAAAGGGAAGAAGTGGGGGGGGGTTCTATTTAAAAAAAAAAAAAAGTAACTTTAAAAAATGTTACAACAAATCTTTTTTTTTTTTTTTTTTTTAATATTAAAAAACCATCCTCAGATTATCCCTCAGTTTTTAGTATAAGATGGGGAAGTTTGCCTTTTTGTCCCTTTTTC
>JANIJG010000385.1:20091-49684 GCA_024611175.1 Megaceryle torquata | reverse complement strand
AAGTTGTTATAAAGTTGTTTAGTAGGAACAATTCCATTTTGTTTTTTATAGAATTATTTTTTGATTTTTTTAAATATTAATTCCTCCCCCCCCCCCCCCCGGCATTTATGTTTTAATTTAAGAGTACTTTTCTTCTACTATCTGCCTGACCAGTGGTATTTGCTCCAAAAAGTAATTAGACTTCCTTATTTTTCCTAGCATGAGATACAAATGGCTTTTTAATATAAGATATGTTTAATAGTTTGGCTTTTAATGCCCTAGAACTTTCAAGAAAAAAAGACACATTTTATGCATGTGTTATGCTTGAAGTTTGTAGTCCACAGACACTCAGATACCAAGAATATTTAAAATCCAGTGTCACGGTGGGGAAAAAAAATACACCAAGAAGGTTGCTGAGTAACTTTTCATTCATTTCTTTGCATTCAGAAAATAAGGGGAGCTTTACTTAGCTTCACAAAGAGGTTTTTTTCACCTACCCAGTTAATGGAAATAAGCGTCACAAATCTTAGGCCACTGCAATTTTCATATGTCAGCACTGAAGTGAAATGGTCAGTACACAGACACTGAGTTCTCCGTACTGCCTATGGCTCATTCTGTCAGCTGAACCTTAGACAAATGTGACCATATCCGCTGCTGAGTTTCTCTCCGGGCTTCCTAATGTTCCCTTCTGATGCAGCTATGGAGCAAGAGTATGGCTTTGATGTGCTTGGTGAGAATGATTTCCCTTTATGTGGGGATGCAGCTGTTTAGAGATTCAAAGACAAAACATCTTTATTGTGATTCAGGACAGTGTCAAGAGGGGATGTTGTAGTGCAAAGAGTTGTATTGGCAGTGCCAGCAGTGGTAGACATATTAAGGGAAAATCAAGCAGAAATCTCAATACATGGGTCAGTTATCTCATGTAGATTGAAGCATCTTTTTGCAAGTTTCCCTCTGTTATTTGAGGCTACTTTTTAATGTTGAATTGAGTAATTGTGGGGCTGTTTTGTGATTTTGTCAAATGTCATTATTAGTTTATGTCAGTATTATTGTATGTCTTTCTGCAGAAGACTGGAAGCTCAGTAAATGGACCATGGTAGTGCTTCTTTGATGCAGTGTAACCTGTACTCAAGTAACATTTTGGTCACGCTGCTCCAAATTCCCACAGGATTGCTGTCCAACAGACTGGATGCTGGCAATAAATTTTATTTACCTTTCCTCACTTCTTAAGCAAGGGATGACGGCCTGAGGACATTCTTGCATCAGAGATTATTCACCTTTACTCCATTCTCTTGTGAGGTATTTTGTTTTGTCTTATTTTGAGGATAAGAGATGACACATTGTGAATACTACCAAAGCTTATATTTTGGTGATTTGCTTCAGCACATAGCCTAAAAGGATTCAAGATTTCTAAAAGACATTCACTTCCCAATGGTATGCCTATCCAAACAGTCCAAAACCTTCCAGTTTCCTGTACAAGTAGTTGTCCATTATGCTGAAAAACATAACCAGTATTTCCAGTTTTTTCAATTTTTTGCCTGTTTTTGTTACTGAAATGCAGACATTGAGATCACCTTTTTTCCTGTCTCATTATCTATATGCTTTCTTGATCTTGGGTTCCACCTTCCTACCAAGTATGGTTGCTTCTATCTGCAGGCAAACAGAATAGAGGAAGCCAATGTATTCTTTTGAATTTGGCTCTGTGGTTTCCATTTTTTTGCTTTTGATACCATTCTGTTCCATGTGTATACATTCTGCCTCCATTTGATCAGTGTTTGACAATGACTTCTATGAGAAAAATCTCAGATGTTTACATCTCACATTTTTATTCCATTTTAATGCTTCTAGTGAACACAAGAAAAATATTTCAAGACTATGCAACTCTTTTTTCCTTTTCTGAATTTTGCATTGTCAGACCACTAGTATGTGGCTAAGATACATGTTCACAGACTGCTAAAGAACAAACCAGAATAGGTAATAGTAAATGTAGCTAACACATTTTATGGAAACTAAGGTAATATCCTAAGCTTGAGGACCTTACTTGCTGCCCTCCTTTGCTGCAGTACCGCTATGATTAAGACTCTTCCCTCATCAATTTAAATTAGGTGAGTAAGGATTACATTTGCTACAGGCACTACATCTTTGTTAAGCAGTACCACTGACAAAGAAGATGATTTCAAGATGTGTCCTGTGAGATCTCTCTCTCTCTCTATGCACTGAAAGTCACTGGGAGGAAGTGGAAAGGAGAAAAACCCTCTTTGAAAAGAAGAGATTTAAACTATTGTAGCCTCAGGCAGCAGTGATTTATATTCAGCAGTTTATGAGTGCTTTACTGACTTCTTCATTATTCAGGAGGAAAAAAATCCATACTTATTTTCACAAGTGCTCTATCAATACGTTCTGCAGGAATTTCTAGTACATGTCAATACAGTATTTCACATTAAATGTATGCCCTTTTCAGTATGCATTACTACAAAAAAAAAAACCCAAAAACCAAACCAACCCAGATGGGGCTCATTCTATGGTATATGTATATTATGCATCTCTTCAGTCTGTTTCTGTGATCAAGCATTGAACTCAAAGGGTATATGTCAAGGTTAGTGGAAGAAGAAAGTACTAGGGCACCACTGCTATAATGCTCTGTAGTTTAAAGAACATTAAAGTCATTTAAGTCTTTCAAGTCATTCTGCTAAAAGAAAAGAGACTGTAGAACTGTGAAACTGTTTTCCCAGCCCAAGAAGGACTAACTCCCACATTCAGGTCTGTCTCAGGTTGCTGGTTTAAGTTCATAGTCTGTCATTCACATAAAAATCTTGACTTCTTGAGAAGTTGTCCGGCCATGATGAAAGATCCTGGGGGATAAACTTGTTGGCCTTTATCCTTAATCTGGTGTTTGGTATCTTATCAGTCACAAGAACTACATCCTCCTGATGCTTCTTAAGTGGACTTTCAGCAATTCCTCACAGAAAATACAATTTTTTCCTGTTCTCAGCTTGTAAATGACTTCAGATTCCCATTCTTAGACCTCTTGCTCTTTAAAGGGGGACACCACCAGTCTATAAAAGTTTAGTTAAAACCATGGCTTAATGTACAGCATTTTCATTGCTACAACTTTGTCTAAAATTTCACTGTAGTTTTATATGCCACTCATATGGACCAAATGAATATCTACTGGCATCTCATAGTCTTTAAAAAAAACCAAATTGCACTAAGAATTAATTTGGCCCATGGTGTAACTTGGAAGTTTTATTTTTTTATTGGCTGATCTAGCAGATCTTGACTTTTAAGAAGAATTAAAGTTTCTGGTTTGCAGTTGATTTATATTTAGAAGAGATATTTAAGTTTGGTTTGGTTTCAATGGAAGTTAATCACAGTTTTGGAGCTAAGCCTCCTCTTCAATTTTTTGCTGAACAGCAATAATGGACACACTTCCAGTAAGCTGTATCAATGAATCATTGCCAGAGAAAGGCATTTTGAATGAATCTCCTGTTACCTGATGCTCTTGAAAAGCCTGTTATTCAGAAGCGCAGATATGGAACAGTGGTAATGGTCTCTTGAAATTTTTTTGTATTTAAATTCAAATTAAACAAAACTTGATACCAGATTTGAATTTCAGTTTCATTTTTCTGAGTCATCTTGGGCTGCTGCTGGACAATAGCTGTATCAGGATTAGCACCTAGTGATTAGAAACTGCATCTCTGAATGAATTATTTCAGGTATGAAAATGAATTATGTCAGGTATGCCTACAAGGGCCCTGATCATGCTTCCATCAATAAAATTTGAGTACTATAATATTAATTTTATTAAAAGCTAGTCACAGTTCAGAACAACACAGTTCCAGTGTCTTGCTACTTGTGTTGTACTTGTTCTGTTATGTGTCCAAGATAGTTTTCTGTCATCTGCACCTTGATGAATATCTTTGAATCCAGAGCTGGAAACCTACTTTTCAGTGTCATCGTTGTTTTTTTCTGCCACATAGAGGTGAAACCACATATAAAATATTCCTCGCCCCTAGACTACCTCTGGCTGTTAAGTAAATTAAATCTTTATTTTTCTTCCTTTCTTTGTACATTTACCTTGAGACATGTCTGATCTTTCCTCCCCTTCATTCAGTGGGAGCTTTCCTGCTGGATTCACAGAAGAGTCTGGCTATGCATTTTCTTAGGACTCCTATTGAGCAAAAGAACAAACAAAATAATTAAGATTATTTAATGTGATATCAGATAAATGAAATAATTATATTTCATCTTTCTTGAGCTTATTCTTATTTGAATATTTGGATAAGGATTGGATTGTTACTTTTAAATTATAATTTATTTTAAAAGTAACAATTTAAAAATATTTTTATTTCAGTTATCTGGGTTAGTTATAAAATATTCTGTGTAGCTACTAACAGTTCACTCTTGTTCAGTTACAGTAGCTAGAATGAAACTAAAAAACTAATATAATTAACCCCTTCTTGCTTTTGCTGCTGTCCCCCAACTAATGGAATATATTAGCAGTTTTCATGCAGTGGGTGGCTTGCATTGAGTTTCTCTTGAGTATTGACATACATTTCTTTTGAAATTGCTATTCTGTGGACCTCTGTAGGAGGAAAAATTGATTGCCTTTGTAAAAGGTGAATAAAAAAGGGATGGATGAAAAAAATTACTTGAGATTTCATGTGGAAAGTTTGAATCAAAAAATTGTGTGTCATACACTTTGGCCATAGTTCCTGTTCCTCTTTTCAAAGAGTTTCCAAAATAAAGCACTGTGCTTTTGATAAGAACCCATGTTTTGTTTTAGTTTTATGTTTGTTTGGGGTTTTTTTTTGTGTCCGGGAAATTTACAGCAATTCAATCATGTGTAGTTGTATTAATTCTCCTGCTATAAAGATATTTAAACATTTTAGAGTCTTCTTCTGAATAATTTTAAAAGATAGAAAAAATATAAGGTTTGCAGATAGGAAATATATTTATGAGAAATGCTCTACCTTAATATTGTAAACGTGTATTAATCTTTGAAGGGGTGCTGCTGTTGACTTTCATCTAGCTAAGATTCCTATGTAGGTTGGAGGAATTTTCAAGCTGTGTATTTATGGCTATATGCCTAAGAGGCTGAGAAGACATTTTTTTTTCTGAAGGCTGTAGGATATTTTAACATTTTTAAATATTAGCCTCAGGATAGTATGAGACTTTTTTTCTCCTTTTCTCTCAGTTTACAGATACATGCTCTTCAGTTGACTGTGTCTCCATTTCCTATGTATGCTTCCCTAGATTTCCTATAGATTGTTGGTGTGACTGGGTATGATTTTAGCTGGCCCTGTAAGTCATCAGAATACATAATTTGAATAAAGTGTGGAAACTTTATCAGGAAGTTTACAGCGCATTTGGATTCTCAATTAATATCTGCTTGTAATCTTAAGCATTTGTTTTCACAGTAGAATATGATAGCATATAAGATGTCTGTGGTTCTGTGTACTGGGATTTGTTTTGAGGGGAAATAACAAATTAAAGTTAGTGAATTGATTGCTTCTGTCATAAAATGCAGTTGCTTGATTCAATAGACTTGGAGCTCTTGGGGGAGAATGAAAGAAAAGCATTTGTGCTCTTTAACAGAGGGCTCAAGATTAATATAGACTTTGGCAAAGCTAGTTATGCAGATATCTGCATCTAAAAAGGAAAAGTAAAAAAAAAAAAGTTTAAATATTTGTAAAACCTGACCCACAGAATGAAATTCTAAGCATATCAGTAAGGGCTTAGTTTTGTTTTCCCAAATACCTGTTATAAAAAGAAAAAATTCCAGTGAGGTCATTGGAATACAACTGTAAACTTGTATAATGGCTTGTTTAAATCCCAGCTTATCACTGTTAAGAAAATGAGCGAGCCTAATTTGTTCTAATGCTCTTCATTGACAGTCTGCTGAATGGAGAACCAGAGTGTAATAGAAAGAGATGTTAGCACTCACTTCTGGAATGCATTAGCAATAGGATGGGGGAGGTTGTACCAGATGAGTAAACACGAGTTTAGCTTGCACGAATAGCAATGGAAATTGAATTCAAAGAAATAAGCACAATTATTTGTAAACAATGAAACTAAAATGAAAATGTGTAAGTATTAGTGATAGATGTATTTGCACATTAATTTCTGCATACAATTTCAGAATATGGCATTCTGTATGGTCTCTGAACAATTCAGACTAAGTAATCCATCATGGATTTTTTTTTAATGCTTCTGAACAGTGCAGAATTACAACAATTACAATAAGTTTTATAAATATTTTGAAGAATACTCATCTTTTGAATACCAAAATCAGTCAGTGATTAGTTCACTGAGGTTTATAAAAGATAAAAACTAGATTAATTTTTCTTTGCAGATTATTTAGCTATAATTTAGGCCATTCATAATGCTGTCTCTTATACTTCAAAAAGTAGAATATTATTTGCTTTTTTAGTGACTCATATATTTACTCTTTGATACTCCATTATTAAGGAAAGATTGTCTTGATTCTTTAAGTATAAAAAATTGCAATGGGGCTTTTTCAAACAGTCTACTTTTATGTTGATATGATTGCTATGTTCTTAATCCTTCTTGTGGTAGGTAGTTAATAATGTCTTGCAGTTTACCAAAGTCTTTTAAAAATTATTTGCTTGGAGTTTTGGGAAGAAGAGAACAAATTTGGGAGGAAATACTTAATGGAACCTTATGGAAGCTAAACTTGAAAAAGATATGCTTGTTGATCTGGAATATGTTTTATTTCTCAATGTCTTTTGTTTAAAAAAGCAACCTGTAAGGTAATTGAGTATTTGAAACAATTTTTTTCACACCTACAAGACGTTTCTGTAGAGCAGGCAAACACTGCAGCATAGATTTCATCAGGTTTGTGGGACACACTGGTAAGAAAACATGATTCAATTTTTTCAGTCTCTCTGTGGCAGATTGCTTTCTTTTTAAATTCATTAATATGTAAAGTTATCCTACTGAAATTATAGCAGTGAGATTTACTGAGTAATGATTTTTTCCTTCTAGAAGCTTTTATCATAGCTTTAGCTTGTGCAGTTATTTTTTCAATACCTTAATTATTTGATTCCATTTATTTACTAAGTTTTCATATTCTATGTGTCCCAGATCTCATGACAAAAGCCATTAAAAGGTTGCAGTCTTTATGCCCCAAAATGCAAAGTTGTTAAATTAATAGAATCGTAGGAAAATTCAGATTGGAAAGTATCTCAGTAAGTAATCTAAGTAAAACTTGTTCCAATTGATCAATCGGTGCTCAAACCTGGCACAGTATTCTCTGTGGGGTCTTGGGTAAATCCATTCTGACTACTCCCTGTGAGCTTTTCCTTGAAGTGCTCCAAAATTTGTCCAAGAGGACATGTACCATGACTTGCAAAGGGACTCAAATAGTTCCATAGCTTGTCTTTTGGCATTGTGTTTTTCATAAAAGGTTTTAATGCAAGTCCCTTTTTAAGTATCATTTTTCTGATAGTCAAAATAACAGGTACATTCTCTTGAATGTACCCTAAATAGCTGGAATGAAATTGTACTGGAGTGGACTGCTGGCAAAATGAAACACTGAAATGTAGCAAAATATTTAGTAATTGCAATGGTGTTTCTATCAAACTGATACAGTTAATATTTCCTGTTCTTTTTCCTCAAAGTATCAATATCAAAATTCCTTTTATGTGTATTTGATGCTAGAATGTTGGCAACTAAAACTGTAACGGGAGTACTAATTAAAAATATTAGCCCCTTTACAAGTATACCAAGTAGATCTACTTGAAAGCTTAGAAAGTTAAAACCAGGTCACATTTGCAACAGAATTCTGATGAAAGAAGGGTGAGCATTGTCCTGGGAAGGACATATAACTACACCAAACTTTACAACTTCTCTATCTTAACCAATTCAATTAGATGCTAAAAAGTCACACCTAGATAGGCCCTTGTGAATATAGAATCTGGTGGCATCTCTTTCAGTAAAAAGCAAAAGGAAGGACTTATACTTAAAAAATAAGAATGGAAACTAAATCCAGGAATGTGCAAAAGTGCAAATATTAAGGAGTGTTTTTATAAAACAGTAGCGTAAAAAGCCCACATCCCCTGTATGTGCACACACTGCTATTTTTCCTAAATGACAAACTTTTTCCAGTGCTGGGGCTCTTATGTCATGGTTTGCTATGATTAGCATTTGGTGCAGTGCAGTTATGAAGCTTCACGTTTTCAGTATGTTCATAGGTTCCTTCCCATCCATTTTCCTGACAGCATGTATCTGGCAGTTGTTCAGCAGGTTTACATATGTCTTTATATGTGGTGCAAAGATCTTGTCTCTAAGCTTGGCTTTAACAATGTAATTTTATTTATTAGACTTTCATTTTTTTTTCTAATATCTGCACTTCCTCACACACCCTTAGCTTGCTCAGTGTGCACACTTTTCCTTATATTTTAGTGCTACCATGAATTAGAGAGATGGTTTCTGTCATAAGGCATGCAGAGTACTCTTCAGCACTTTGTGAAGAGTGTGCATTCTAGGTGTTCCAGGAACTCTTACACATGCAGATCTGCTCACATCAGCAAGAGGTATAGATACACAATGCAGGGCAAAATCAAATTCTGACTTTACTTGTGATTAGTAACTTTACTGTTTAATTGGAAAAAGACCCATTTAACTGACAATTCTCATGTGTTAAGAAAAGTGAAAGGGGAATAGAAACACACATTGCAGCCTGTGGGATAAGTTCCTCAAATAGAAAAGTGGGATATTTAAAAATACAAATTCAGTAATGAGCTGTTAGGAGAAGTATAAATTGTGGCTACTTGAAAAATACCCTTGCTAACAGGACACAGTGTTGAAATACTTTTTGTACTTTGCAGTTAAGAAGGAGTGGGTAGAGCTTTAGTATTTCTTTTGAAAAATCAATCATTGGGGCTTCATTGTTTTATCATGAGTCTGGAGTTGTGAGTTTTCCATCAAGTCAGACTGCATGCAAGGTAACAGGCTGGAAATAATTTTGGGATTGGGAGACAGCTTCTTATATGTCTTTCTGTAGCTATAGTTAAGGGAAACCCATATTGCAAAGGCTCCTTCATTTCAAACTGCTGAAAGACAAATGCTTTTTGTCTTCTACTGAATTTTGTTTTAAGCACAGGAAGCTGCTGGGGAAAGAGAAGTGTGTCATAACTGTAAAGCAGAAAAGCAAGTTCACAAATGTGTGTGTTAGTTTCAAACAGAAAAAGTGGAAATGGAGGGATATGATGTTGATTACTGTTTTCCTTCCTTGCAACTAGGTCTCACAAGCACCTTCATACTGTGTTTAATTAACATCATTCATCCATTAGCAACAATCTTATTTATTACTGGTTAGAAACTTTTCTAATTTACTGGGGGCATATTAATGCAAACAAAACGTTGCAACATCTGCAGATGAATTCTCGTGGCTTTTTACTGTAAAAGTAGAAAGAGCATGTCATGTTTAATATTTTTTTAAAGGCAATGATAACTCTTTGTTTCAAAGTTTTATTTGAGCCATCTATAAAATGCAAATTCATTTAGAGGACCTCAGTGTTTCTGATCCCTAAGTGAGTTAGGCACTACATGTACTAAAATACTTGTTCAGAAAACTTAATTTGTCATTAAAAACAGAAGGATCCTCTGATTTTTTTTTTTTTTTTAGTCTCATTTTGTAGCACATGAGATTATTCTGGGAAGTGGTTACTTTCATTATCTGTGCAGTGAAGGTGACTCAATACTCCTTTACAGCTCTGGTGAGACATTATGTGGTTAAAGTCAGGAGTGGGCTTATGAGTAAGGAGGAGAGCTGTGTTGTGAGAAAGTAGCTGTATGCCTGTACAGCACTGAAGCCACAGAGCTGTTTTCTCTTTTCAAAGTATGTGCTGATTTCTTAACTACTTAAATTTTCATCAGTGAAATCTAGATGAGCTTATGATTTATGAAGACATTCAGATCCATTTCAGATTCCATCACTGTGGTTGCCCTGCAGACCCATTGCAAGTTAAACATTCAGACTTTGAGTGCTGCTGAATCCTAATTAGATTAATCTTCATTTTGTAATTATTTCTTTGCCCCAGTGTGTGAGTAACAATAACAAATTCTTGATCTCTTTAATGGCAGCAGATTTTTGTTTATGGAAAGTTACTTACTACTTACTGTTTCTATATTCAGTCTAATTGAGATGAAAGACACTGTATCTGTAATTACCATTCCCTTGAGATTATTCAGGCTAATGGTTTATAGAAAATTTAAGCATTAGATTTGTAGCTTAAACAAGAAATTATTTAATGAGATCTGCATAGTGTGGCAGTCTTTGTGGGAGCTTTCCTACAAGCTGTTTTTACAAACACATACTAATGATTGGCATCTACAAATGTTTTTCAAGGCTGCATGGTCCAATTAATTTCCTAGTATATTGGCGAGTTTTCATTGCTGTAGAAAATGGGACCTATTACATAAACAAATAATATGAATAGAGGTTTTAGTCTTGTAAATGATTATTGATGAAATATGGTTGCAAACTATATTTCTGTCACTAAGGTCACAGCAGGCTGTTCTTATTTGGATGACTTCAGTAACTATCAGAAGGCCATTGCAGAAATGCCTGGCATTCTGCTTTACTCAGGAGGCTGTATGTTTTAAAACAGTTTTGCATGTGATGACTAGTTTTGCTGTTAGACACTAGGTAAAGTGTCATTAAAATATTATTTGTGATGGATTTGTCTCTATTGAATTTTGTCCTGTTCTGAAGTTAATTTTTTCCTCCCTCTATATGTGTCAGTAGTTTGAAAAATTTTTGTTATAGATAAATAGAATATTTCAGATTCTTTGCATGAATTATTTTGCTTTACATTTTCCTTTGTTACTTTAGTGCAAATCCTATATATGGATGCTTTTCTCTTTTCTACAATAGATACTAATATATGTAAACATTTTGGGGGTGCTATTACTATCCTGCCATGAAATGATCAGGATTATATATGGTTTTGAAAATACATTTTCTGCAGCATCTTCCAATCTTTTGTGTTTCTTTGTATAATTCTAATTAACAAAGTATTTATAGATTTAGTTAGTGGCTGTAAGACAATGTTGATTATGGTTGTACTTTGTTTTCAATTTATCTTTTTCTTATTAATCATACTGAGCTTAAAATTCCTATGACATTGACCTAAGTAGGTAAAATAAATATGTACCACTTAAGAATTAGTTATTATTTCATCCAATTGTGATATATAAAGTATATTAACTTTTCTTTTAGCAGCAAACCCCAAAATCATAGCTGAAAGTCCAAGGAGGAGAAAGAGTTTTAATGGGCAATTCCTTAGGCAAATGTAAGATAGTAGTTGGTAAAGTCTCATTTTTTTGTGGAGATGGTAACATTTTACTATATATGTCTCTTAGCTTCAGTCATCCCTCAGTACTTAAAACAAGTTTCTCTTAAACTGTCCTTTTCTGGACAGTGTTTTGTTTTGTTTTTTTCAAGATGAAATAGATTGTCTTTGATATCATAAGTGATGTTTTAGGTGTCTAATACTGTCAAAAAGAATCATCTTTAATCCATAATGTTGGCAGGATAAAATTGCATCAAAGCTTGTTTTAATAGCATAGTTGCCTCACACTTGTTGAAATAAGTGCAACAATGTACTATGACAGCTTCTGATTAAAAATATTGATTAATCCCATTTCTCACTTCCTGCTGTGGCCAGTCATGGGTATTTACTGAAACACCCCACATTTCTTTTTTCTGATTTTTTTTTTTAGAGGGAAACTGTGACATGAAAACATCAGTCAATGTAACTGCATTTACCAAAATGGCAGTGAAATTAATAGGAATTGATGGATTAGCCAAAGGTAAAACTAAATCCCTTTTCATTCACTTTTATGCTTTTACACAAGTGGCTAAAGAAAACATCCATTTGATTAACACCATTTCTTTTTCTAACCCGAGATCATTATCTTCCATGTTAGGAAAAAGAACATATAAATGAAAAGAATTACTTAACATTTACTCAGATATTGTTTTTGTTACACAAAAGGCCCTCTTTTCTATTGATGGCACTTTTTTCTTTTTCTGTCCACTCCCTCCTTCTCCCCAAAGGGGGGTTCATTCTATTCCCTATATCTACATTTGAATCAGACTGGGCTATAATTTACTGTGAAGTCCATCCTGAAGGGTGATGTTCAGCTAAATCTAATTGATTAAATGAAATATTTTAACAATTCAGTATAGTATTACAAAGCAACATATGAAGTACTGTTGGATAGTTGCTGTCACTACAATACTGTGAGAGCAAATTGATTTGATTTTTTTTTAATTGATTATTTCTTGATGTCCCTTTCCTCTGTATGCTCTTATTTTTTCTGCATTTCTCTTTTGCTAGTGTGTGTAAACAGTTCTAGTTTAATCTTATGCATTCATTCTGAGGCCAAAAAGCAGCTGAGGGAAATTGAGAAGGGAAATTGAGAATGGAAGGTTCCTGAGCCCTACCCAAAATCTATTATACTTTCCTTTTAATTTCCTAAAATGTCTCAGATAGGATAGGGAACAAAATAATTTTAAACACATAGATCTTACAAAGCACATCATATCTTTTCTGTAATAGCTTTATTTCTTAAGAATGCACTCTGAACTTCTTTATGGCCTAGCCCAGGGTAAGTGTACAAAGTGATTTTTGACTTGAGATAAACGGTTGGTAAAAAGTCTTTATGCTTGCTGAATGTAGAGGGGGTAAGAGATGCTATGGCTTGATGAGGAAGGCTGCTTTATATATAGGAAAAAAAGGTAGTGCAGATGGCACTGTCTGGGGACACCATATGCGGTCCTCAGACGTGATCCAATAACTTGGCCATTCATCTAAATGACTACAGCAGCACTCTTGCCGTGGCTTTTAATGAGCGGTTCAGATTTCCTGCCTGGGCACTTTATCTCTGCAGAGCATTTTTGCGTCATTCACCCTTAGATAGCTCTAGATGTTTTTACGTACTCTGAGATTTAAACTGATGATGGGCATTGCTGCTTGGGAAATTTATGCATTATTATTTCTATTATATTCAGTGAACTACTTGACAAAAGGTTTGCTCAAGAGACTGTCCACATGGTAGCTGCTTTCTTTTAAGCTGAAGAAACTGTGCCACTGAGAAAAAGGAACCTTTTATAAGCAGGTACAAAGGCTGATGATGTCTGTGTTACCAGCTGTTCTTGGTCAGGTTATATTTATTATTAACAATAAATTGGTTCTTCTTAAAGACCAAATGACAGATAAAGGACTAATGAGGACAAGGAGGAAAGGTGTGGCTATATGAACAGAATATGAAAAAAGAAATTAATCCATTTGTTACTTGTGGTCATTTTATAAAAAAAAAAAAAAAAATTACTAATATTTTTATGGCCTGCAAAAAAATGTTTCTGCAGATGAAAACCTGATCTTTTTTGGGCTTGATTTTCATATAGCAGTATATAAGTCAGCATACCCACCTCCAGATTAAAAACCTGCTTTTTTTTTTTCAGAGGCAGTGACAAGGGGGGAAAAAAAAAAAAAAAAATTGTTTCTTTGCATTTAGGAGTAATAGGAAAAACGTACTTCTGTATGAGCATCCAACCAAAATACCACCACCTAAGAACTGCACTGTTTGGTCATATGCACTCTCCATATTCATTTAGTATTAGATCTGGGAAGAAATACATTATTCTGCTGAAGCTCTTCTAGTTTCCATGGAGCTTTTCTTGAGCAGAATTTGACATCTAGGTTTGGGGATTGCACTAAGGGAGATTTAAATTAATTTCTATTTATTGTCTTAATACCATTTCTGAAAATAGAGCTGTATTGCAGTGCTAGTAAACAGTCATTTCCCTCCCTGCACTATTCTGCTTTATGCTATCCACCTTGTTTTGCCATCTTCCAGTGAAAACTTGCAGCTGCTGCATTTTTCACTTCTTTTTTCTTGATACAGTTGGTTTAGAAGTAGATGAAATATCACTCAGGATACTTGCAAGCCTTTCAGAGATTTCACAGACACTCTTTTACTTTGAATAAAACCAAACCATACACCACAACATTTAGCCTTCAGGTTTAAGACAGAATGGGTCTTTTCAGAGTAAAATGCTGCTGCTTATAACCACATAAAATACATCATATTTTATTAAATTTCCTTTAATTATTATAACTTCTTATTTTTACTGAATGAAAAAAAAAAAGTAATATTTAGTATCGTTTCATAACCATTTTTGTTTGCTTTTAATGAGTAAATAGTGGCTTGAACAAAACATGTATTTAGCAGAGTAAATGTTTAAAAATTAGGTTTGAAGGAAAGGTTTGACAGGCATTCTACATATTTTACATCAGACCTTTTGGGGAACTGTTTCAAAAAATGTAGCAATTGTGAAATGGAGTAAAACTTCATGATACCGTTTTGTTTATTTCTAATACAGAACTCAAACCAACTTCTGGAATGATTAAAGGCATGAACTATTGTACTGTATCACCTGAGATGAAGCTCCAGTTCAGAGCTGCATTTATGATGTTAATCCATATAGAAAGTGGGCCCAATTCTTGTCTTAATAATCAGCTGCCTGCCTCAAATATCTGTCCAGGCCCTTGTGGAAAAAGCATCTAGAATTTCTATGCTATGGATCTATTTGTTGTGATGCTAACAAAAATCCCTTCTGCTCTCATGAAGATCAAAACAGGAATAAGTTGGAGCTATGTGTACCAGGGAAGAAGCAGGTGAATGCAGAGCATGTACAGTATGATGGGAGACAGATAATCCTTGTTATGAGGAATACTGGGACTGGTGCTGCTGAGAGCAGTGTAAAACACAGCAGGAAACGGTATGTCATGAATTCTGTTACTACTAGAAGATGGTAGCTTCTGGACTGTCCTTTCTTCTGCTTTTTTCTCTTTGTTTTGAAAGAGAAAAGTGAATATATTTCATGAAAGATGTGTTTATTTTCCTCCTGGTATTTCCAGTCAGGAATCACAGACCTCAGGCTTGTTTCATTCTTTTTGTAATGTTGGTTGAGCATATGGAAGCTCTCTGTAAAACTTGTGCTATCTTGTATTTCCTTCTTATTCATTACTAATTAATTTAGTTTTGTTGATGTCTTGCTAAGGTTTAAAGAAAATCAGCTAATAGAAAGGAGAATTTTTGCACCTGTATGAATTATATTGTGTGATATTGTCACTGTAAAAAAATAAAAGCTTTTCACTTATATTTGCTTTCTGATTGTGCTGAGTGTGTGGGCGGTATGGGTTTTTTTTGTTTGTTTGGGGGTTTTTTTGCCTTTTTTTTTTTGCATTAACACAGTTTTTATTGTTACAAGTAGGTTAGGAAAAGGAAGGTATGGTTATGACAAGGCTATTGGCCTTGGTTTTGTTTGATGGAACTCAGAGCTAAAGTCAGATATGTCACTGATCTCAGCACTTTACTTAAAGCCTTCCTGGCTTCCTCACCACTGTCTTCATCCTTGGAATTGTAAATCAATACACTTTGATCTAAACATAAAAGCCTGTGAGGCTTATCTTGTGGATATCTTCCCCTCTGCCTTTCTTCATTCAGTTCTGTTGCTAAATCTGGTCTGAGGAAATCAAATGCAATGCTGAATTGACAGTTAATAGCTCTGCTCAAGACTGTCAAAAAGTAATTTCTAAGAAAGTTTGAAACAAACTTTGCATTGTACTGATCTATTTCTTTTCTATTCTTTTTAGTGCTCCACTTAGCATATGCAAGTAGCTTTTTGAAAGAAGTGTAAAGTATCTGAAGTAGGAAGTTTAAATGCTTTTTCCTTAAAATCTGAATTTTTTGAGGAATAAAAATAAGATTATTCAAAAGAATCTGGAGTAATATGTCTCAAAACATTGAAGAAAGCTGATGAACAGAAGTGTTTTGTCAAGTGAACCAACTTTGACCATCTGGAGTATGCTGTAAGTACAACAAAATACAGATGCTTCCTGTTCTTGAAAAAAGCTATTTCTAGGCTTTTCAGTCTTAAACTCTTGTTAGTTCACCTCTACAAACTACTGAGTGGCGTTACATCTTTGTGTTGCTATTGCATAGTGAGCATTAGTGTACTTTTTCTTTTTTGCTCAAAGTCTGGATGGTGGAACATAAACATGCAAAAAGTTTATTTTTGCTATGATTTGGGAGACTTATACAGACTTATACAAAATGAATATCTAAGGAGAGAGGCCTAATGCTTCTCAGGAGTTTTATACTGCAACTTTTCTGGACGAAGTTAGAAAAGCTTCACGTCAAATTAGCTGCTGCGGACAGCTAAAATTTTTAGAAGTGGCATTGAGACAGTATTTGTGAGATCGTGAAAGTCTCTTCGGGGTGGGATGTGTGTGTTGTGGCGGATAAAAAAAATCATGTCCAATCCTTGCTAATTACTTCATCTGAAAAGTACTAAGATGATGGTGAATGGGGACAGTTGCACCCCCTTAGCTATGTGAGATTATAGCCAAAAAATCCAAGTAATATCCTTCCGTTTCTCTTGTTACTGGTTCTTTTCTTTCACCTTCTGTTTAACATTGCATGTGTGTTAAATGTAAATGCCTCCAAATTCCAGATTGAATGCAATATTGATTTTAATAGTGGAAAAGTGAAAAGGAAATTTTTAGGGATAGGAGCAAAGAAGGATCTGAACTGAATCAGCTAAGATGTCACTGAACATGAAATCTGTTTCACACAAATGATTTAGAGTGCTAGGATTTTGTTTCTGAGTTCTAGTGGACCAACACTTAAAAATAGCTTTGATCTATTATGTTAGTCAGAAAATTACAAAATTGAGATCTTACTTAAAGTGCCAGTTTTGTATGCTTCATCAAAAAATTGTTAAATTTTAAATGATTGATGGGTTTGTTTATTTTTCCAGTGGGTTTTTGAATCTCTAGACTTCACATTCTAAAGGTCTTTCTACAAAGCAAGGGCTTAAAATTAATTTTCTTTCAGAAAGTTTAAGATTTTAACCTGATTTTGAAGTTAAGGATTCAGCCATTTAAACAAATATCTGGATTTTTACTGTTGTTGCTGACACTACAGTTTTATTTTATATTGACTAGAGCGTAGTAAATAATTCTAGTCATGCCTTGAAAATGAAATGTGATTTTTGTGACTGTAGGCTCAAAAATGGGCACCTATGGGAAGCTCTTCATGTTGTGGCCAGCCTGATAGCACAGGCACCAAACGATCATTCTTTAGGTATCCTCTTTATTCTAGCTGTTACCTAAACCGCATTCCCTGTCTCAAAACAAATGTCAGATTGCTTTTATGCACCAGTAACCTAAACAACTGTTATGTTTTCCAAGATCCCAAGAATCCTTAATCTCTGTTAAACAACTCTTAAAAACCTGTTCTTTCCTGTAATTGATTCTATAAAGGAATGATGCAATGTGAATACAAAATTGTTTTGGTTGAATTTAAAATAAATAGTAATATCTCTGTCAGTTGAACTAAACTAAGGAGACTTCTTGAAAGAGCAGAATTTCTCCCTGTGTAATTTAAGTTATAATGTGGTGACTTAGTAATTATATAACTCATGGCTTCAGCATTTGAGCACTAAGTGCTGTTATGTCTCGGAACTTGTCTCCTTTGACAGAAGGATATCTTATTTTGGGCTGTTGGCTGGTTAGAGACAGCTCATCCATCACAAATGGTATGTTTGTGACACCTTCCTGCTATTTTCAGCTGTGAAAGCTTTTATAGACCTACTGCATACACCTACAGTGTATCGCGAGGAATGTGAGTGTATGGAGAAAATTTTACGCACAAATAATTCACACAAAATGAAACCTGGCATGACTACTGAAACCTGATGATTACACAGAATTTATCTCAGTATAACTGAGAGCTTATTTTCACTTACTGTTTTGTGCTTTTAGGCTTATATTTATTAAAACAATAATAATTTCTAGATGTTATATAGCTTTCTATTTGTTAGTTGAGGTAGAATTGAAGTATAACTGTGGTTATATGAGGCAAAACTGAGAAAAGTCACTGAAATTATGCTGGGGAAAGTAAGATTAAAATGTAATGAACAACTGTTACAAACACCTTTTCCTGTGCAAGTCCTACAACAGTTGCTATCTGATCATCCACTGCAAAACAGCAGCAGATGAAATGTGGCAGAAATGTGGCTTTAAAGTAATGATTACCTGGAGGGAAAAAAAAGCTACTTCTGTTAATTGCATGCTTGCAATTGAAATTTATTGAAGAGTGTGCCAATCTAATATACAAATAGAAATCTTTCAGATTTCTTACCCTCAACAATGATGTATAAATGATTTTTTTCATTTAAAAGAAAAAATAGTCACAATATTTCTGATATAGCCTGACTTTTGTATAATCAAGGACTATAGGAGCTAAAACCTGTCCACACCTCCACATCATTTTGTCTGAAATTATCAATCAGGTTTTGGATTTTCATTCCAACTCGGAACAAGCAGAGCTCTAAAAGATTCTAAGAATGTTTCTTCCAGTTTTTATTTTATTAATTTCTAAATCTGTATAAAATAAATACAAATTGAATTTTAGATATTTTCTGGGTTTTACCTTCCCCACTGGTAATTGGGAACTAAAGCACCTTTATTGTCAAGTCTTGGCCTACAACTAAATAGGTCTTCCTTGGCCTTGAGGGAAAGAAGGTGTGTTTCCTGTCAAGAAATATGTAAATGAACCATTACCATTTCTGGGAAACCTTTTTACTTTTCTAGGCTTTTAATTTGTAAAAAAAAACCCCAAAACCAAACCAAAACAACAAAATGAAAAACAAACAAAAAAAACCATACAAAAAAACCCCACAACAAAAAAACCCCTTAGTTTTTGTTGGAAAAATTCTTTGAGAAACACTAGGAAAAATAAACAGAAATATAAAAATAAAGTATTTATATTTCATGGTATTTTGTTACAATTAAAAAATCCTACCTTGATTCTTCCCCTTTTAAAAGGAATGGTGACATTCTCTTTGATTTTAATTTTAGCAGCAATGTGAACACTGAGTGTTTCTGGCAGTTGTGTTCTTTATGTGACAGGTCTATGGATTAAACGAGCCAATTAAGCAGGGAGGTAGTTTTAGTTGACTTTCTTTGCATGAATGCAATTTAAAAAATACAGTGGTTTTCAAAATGACATTTCCTGATTAGTGCCCTGTTCTATTAACATCACTGTGGCACGTAGTTGCTATTTCTATTGAATACAAATAGATTAGGACACAATAAAATGGCAACTGGTTTATAGCAACTTAGTAAATGTATGCACTGTGTAAAAAGTGTTTTGTTGCATGGTAGAATAGAAAATGTAGACACAGGTACTATGAGAGAGTTCATTAAGTAGATTTTGCCATATTCAGTTCTAACAGATTAAATACAGTAAGAATGATAACTGGAAAAATAATACTGTGTGTAATAGTTTGTATCACAGAATTAAGATACTAATGCTAAACATGAGAACCTGTGTGAATGATTGCTTTTTGGTGGAGCAGATGACCATGAAGAACTTTTCATTTTTTCCATGAGTGAATTGGGACTAATAAGATGATTCTTCCTATTGTCAGAGAGATTTTATTGTTATTTGTATTATTTAAGGTTTTTTGCTGAAACAGCTCTGTTTTCTTTGGGGAAATTACTGTCTATCAGACACAAGGTATAACAGGTATTTGATATTTATACTTTTGCATTAGTTCTAGGAAGCAATAAGACTAAACTACATAACTTCAACAAGGAACTGTAGTCCTGCTTATGATGCAGAAATCTAGTGCTGTCAGTGAAATTGTGACAGTGGGCAAGTTGGAATTAGTAGAGCTGAAATGTTCAGTGAAGTAAATAAAGGAATACAAATCTCAAGGACTTCTGAAATGCAGATAATGCAGCAAGATTTTGAAATTGTACATTATATTTCTTCCCGTCACACCATCCACCATACCTCTACATCCTCTCTTCCACTTCTAAAAATCAGTTTGATGAGACTACCTCTGATTTGAACAAAGTATGGTCTCAAAATGAACAGAACTTTATCAGTGATGCAGGAAAAATCTCTTTCCATGGAAAAGACTCTAATGGGAAATCTAATGATAGCATATTCCCCAAAGAAAGCCTTAGACTTTGGTATAAACCTTAGACTGCGTCCCTACAGGACATGAAGTGAACATGAAGCAATATTCCTTATATAAAATGTGTGTGTGCATGTGTATGGTGACATGACATGATGCTGTGTGACAGCTCATTTTTTTCTGGATCCTTCACATGACAGATGAAATTATTTCTGTAATTATTCTTAGGAATAAGACCCAAAGTCAGTTCTGTTAATACACGTACTTGGACTGTTTGGCATAAAATACTTTTAGGTATCTCATTTAAACCCCCCTCTGGAACAAAGCTCTGGAAATCAGAAGTGATTGAGTGGATGAGCTGCAAGTATATTGCTTCTAGGCCCAGGAAAAAAGACAAGTATAACTGGCTGATTTTCATTTCAAATGTTTCATTTGCAGTGAAATTTCATCCCAAGGCTTACATAACCAGACTTGCTTTTCTTGTAGCCATATTAACTCTTGTTTTACTTCGAAACTAAATTAAGATCATTGCCACTTTATGATAAGGAGTAGGAGAAAATTTAAATGTATTGTTGCTTTAAAACAGACATATATGTTAACCATACCAGTGAGAAAATATTACCTGTCATTTTGCAAGTCTTTATCACGGCTTATAAATAGATTATAATTATAATTAGACATATTGCTGAGGAAATCATTGTATACCTAACTCTGCCTTATTTAAAAATAATACTTAGGTTTATAATTTGATGGGAATGTAGAATATTTTTAAAATAACTAATACAATAAGTATATAAGAAAAATTACATTAGTCTCTTAAAGCTCGAAGAGGCTTTGTTGTGTCTGTATTTGCTGTGTAGCAATAATTCAGTTTTTATTATCCATTTAGAGAAAATTCTGCTCAAATTTGAATTTTTTATTTTCTCTTTCTGAGCATTCAGTGTGACTTCTGTCATGCATTTTTAGGTTTACAGATGGGCTGGTTTGCTTTCACTTCAGGAATGAAGTCAGTTGGTGTTTCCAGGATTACTGAATGGTTGAACCTACCCCAATAATAGGTTCTAAAGAAAAATGGTTTTGTGATTTATATGCTTAAAAGAGAGGGAATATGTCGCAAAGAATTCACCAAGTCATCTACCAAAGGTGCCAGTGCAGCCAGTGGCTTTATTTTTCAGGAAAGCTGGAAGAGATGGAAGTGGATGGGGAGAGATTTTTTGGATTGCTTTATTCAAAAACTATTCTATGAGTTACTTTTGCAGAGAATGTAACTCACCCGAGGTACAGCAGGAATAGTGTGCAGAGGACTGGGAGAAATGCATTCCTGACTTAATTCCATATAAAATGATGCAGTTCTGTCAGAACCAAAACTCTCGGGGCTCCATAGGTATCACTAGAGATGAATGTGACTTGATGTGGTTTACAATGTCACAGCCAACTCTAGAAAGATTTATGGGAAGTAAATCTGGAAATTGGGAGAGAGAGTTTTTTACTTCTCAGTGAACTGTTCATGTTATAACAAAGAAGCTATCATTTTTCCTCTGGCCTGTCTCTGCTCGGGTATACCTTGTACTAGCTTGCCAGAATGATAGGTGGCATTAGGCATAATCCATGTGCTTGAGACTAAAAGAGTCCAGAGGTTTGGAGTTAGCACAAATATTGCAGGAATATGGACCCTTCAGAAGAACTAGATATATTTCATTATCCTTGACATCAGGAGGAACTCCTGAGAGCCTTAAAAAATGGCAAGTTTTGTCAGTTAATATTTCTCTGGTATACAGTCATACTCCTGACTCCTGTGCTGTCTGTCCAGCTGAACGCTTGTGAAAAGTTTCTGAAAAATTCCTAAAAGCTTAAATATAGAAGCAAAGGTAATGAATAGGTCAGATCAAATCCAGATGGGACTGAACACTCAGGTAGAATTAGAAAGGTAAATAGTATATGTAGAAATTCCTGTTTCATGTAGCTTATTTTGGGAAGGGTAGAGCAGGCTTTCTTATAGAAAGATCTAGTTTGTTTGAAGTATATCATTATTAAGGTAAGTGCTGTAACATGACTTAACAGAATTTTAATACAAATTAATAATGGAAATGTGATGGTTGATGCTGCCTTTGATCTCTTACTGCTTTGTATCAAAGTGGTCACATTCAAATACTACACACAAATACACTGGGCTTTGCAAAATTCAGGTAAAATAGAGCTTAAATTCATAATACCCTACTTTAGTTTGGGAATCAACAGATAGATGAACTATTACAAAAGTGCATCTTTGCAAAAATTACCTCCTCTCCAGTATTTGCTTAATATTGAGTGTTTTGCTATTTAAAATCTCCTAATCGGGTGAGTACTTTTCAGATTTGCCTGTTTCCAAACGGAATGTTGGCAGCCCTGGGCCTCTGCCCACAGCAGGGATATGGTAGCAAAGGAAATACTGTGTTCCTTCTGCTATATAATGCCGTGGAGGCCATCCAATTCCAAAATATCTCCATTTACTATGGCTGTCATTTATTAAGAAATATGACAGATATGGCAGGATCAATTATGATATTATATTTGAGATGCAAAAACACTCTTCATAACTGGTATAAGAATATTAATTCATTGCACACGTAGAACCAGACAGCCAGGTATGTTTGATTTGTTTCTTATTGTGTGTGCCAAAGTAGAAGTGACGACTTAGGGAAACTCTGCTGGGTCTTAATTCTGCATAAGGTACATTTTAACTGTAGAGGGATATAAACAACACATTTCTTAGCATGATTTCTTTAGTCTTGTGCTATGTGGATTCTCTGGCATTCAGTATTCATCAGTAGTTTGCTATCAGTTGTGATTATAAAGTATGAAGAATTTGATTTCTATAAAATATTATCATTCCCTTGTTTATTTTATTCTGTTGTCACAGCTTCAAACAGTATTTCACTACATTTCACTCAAAGAATAGTAGGCAAGTGTCAGAGAAGAAACTTCTGTAAAACCCAAGAAGAATTATCTATGTAATGCGAGAAAAAGCCAATGGGTTTTTCCCATTCCCAATGACTAGGTGTCTGAGACATTAGCAGTGGTCTGAGAAAACAAGGCAAGACAGACAATTTGAAGCTGCTAATGAGAAACAGCAAGCCACCCTTATTGTTATCCACTTGCTCTGTTCCCTCTCTAATTAAAGGTTTTAAAAGTGGATGAATACAGATATTTAGTCTTGTTTTCTATAGACAATGTTTCATCTGAGACAACAGAGATGCTGTATTTAAAGTAACTTTAAGTTTTTCAGAGAGAAGTGATGCTCTCTTAACTTCTTCCTGAGTCACATTAGGCTTTAAAACAACTTGAGCCTGATCAGTCGGTGTAAATCGATGGATTATCAGTGGAGCCAAGGAGATAGAGTGCAAAACTTATTTAATCTTTTGTCTGAGTGTAAGTGTATTTACAAGTCTGTCTTGTATGGTAAATGCTGACTTTGTAACTATTAAAAGACAACATATTGAGTCATCAGTAGAAGATTGTATGAGGTCAAAAAAGTAATGATGCTAGCTCAGCTAGTTTAGACTAAAATTTTAAACGTGTAAAATAATTAAATGTGTGATGTAATGCGCTAACTTACAAGACCGCTTTCCTTCACATCTATGCAATGAAAGCCTTGAAAATCTACCAGTGCACATCTTGTGGTAACTTTAACCTGTACCATAATGTTATCTAATCTAAGATCTGACACAAAAAGCAACATCTTCCTTAAACTTGAAGCTGGGAGTTGATCAGCTTTATCAGTTTTTCCACATAAAATTCTCCAGATATAGGTCCAAATTCCTTCTATCTGTGATTAATATATATGATTGATATATAGGCTCATCTCCTGCAAGTTACATCTGCTTTCAAAAAGAAAAAAAAGAAAAAAATTCAGTCTACAAATTATTATAGTCCTTTCTATGTATCTGTTTAATAATTACATTGATCTTTATTATAAAAAAATCTTATCGGTGAATTGAACTCAATAATTGAAATGAATATAAATCTTTTGTGCAGAACTCATCTTTTACATTTAAGGAAGAAAAAACAATTAGTTGTTCCTGCACTGAAACAGGAACAGACCTATTGTGACACTTGAAAGGTCTAAAATCTGCTGAAATTAGATGTCGCTCTGTTACTATCAATCCTCATTGCTCACTGTCACCCTGCAGACGAATGTAGTTTTCTGAATTACAGAATCTTACTGTGGCCCTACACTGACATCATCTCACAGTGGTGTTAATATGCAATATTTGTAGCACAATCTTGTTTCTGGAAAATACTACTTCAGTAGTCAAAGTGATGGACTCATGTTCTGCATTTAATTTTGATGCACTGTATGCTTTCTTAATTTCAGATTGTATAGGTATTTTTGTGTTCAGAATTCATTAATGTATTTACAAATGGTGAACTGTTTTATCTTCCTCCAGACTAAGAAGCGGTCCATATAATTTGCAGTTCTTAAAGATAGCAATCAACAATCTAGCTGAATTAGAGATTAAGAACTGTTTTGTGGTGAGTACATTGAGCTTCTTATGTGAAGATTCTGTGGCACATTTCTTCAAAGAAGCGGAAATTACAAAGTTGCTGTCATTAAATTAAACCTCGATGAATTAATCTTACAAAAATAGTATTAAAAAGGAAATATTTATTACTGTTTCACAACTTTAGCTGAAGTACTTCATTCTAGTGCAGACCTTGTGGGTTTTTTTCTTGTTGTTTGATCAACAGTCTTATCTTTTACCGTCGCTTTGTGATACCTGATGCTGTATATAGTAGTTGTATCATCAACTCTTATTCCTTGACAAGCTTGTATCTGAATATTCCATTGCTGTTGTATTTTCAATTACATACTACTGAGTGGCACTTTAGGCATTGACTGTTTAGGGACCTAAATGTCTTCATCTATTCCAGTCACATTCAGCAAAGGGATAAAGCCCATTCTTGCTGAAATTAGATCAGTTCTCCCTGGAGACTGTAATGTGGCTGGCAGTAAGGATGCTCCTCGATGCAGCCTGTGGCCAAACAGCTTGAGAGAGAAGTGCTGCAGACAGAACAGAATTCTTCCCACAGGGCTCAGTCTCTCAGTGACAGCTGGTAATGCCAGGTGCTTCCTAAACTGAATGTAAGGGTTCTAAACATTGCTCCTTTGCTCTTCTGATATGTGTCTTCACTAGGACTGTTCTAGAAGAGCAAACCCTGAGCATCTGTAAGTCAAGGTGAAAATACCAAATTTTGTTCCTATGAATTTAGTCTTTTTTAAGGCAGACTGTGCAAAGGAAGAAATAAAAAGGAAGCTAATACTTGGGGAACTTTTTTGCAAATCTGTCTGCCATAGACTGCTTTACTGAGGCCTTGTGCCTGTATCCATTCAGCACATTTAGATAACCTGAAGCTCTAAGAAAGAAACTGATTTTTAGGGGCATGATTCAGCCTGTATTCAAGGAAGGGGAGAATTTTCACCTGTCATGGAAGACATTCAGCTGACAGCAAGTATAATTTCTCCACTGTGTCATGGAATAGGGTAATATATGGAGCAAATGCATCTTGAAAAATTCTGCCTTCTCTACTTTTCAAAATTGTAATCCTACAACTATTTAAAAGCAAGCAAATTCGAGTGGAAAATGAACAGAGCATTTTTCTACCTCTGTAGCTGCTCATGGATGGCTGACAGTTCATTAAAGACATCTGATAGATAAATCACACTATCTTTTATATCTCTGCTTTGATTCTTGTAGGAACAAAGATAACTTTTCTGCTAAAATGCTTTACAGTGAGAAGTCTAAAGTTTAAAAGTGGGCTCTGAGTGTTACTATGCTCAGTATGTTGCCTTGGATAATCTGCTGGGAGCACTGCCAGGAAGAAGCAGCGGGGGCAGGCCTGGGTGAGGGCAGGGAGGAGCTGTGATCAGAGTCTAGGCAGACAGGGCAGGGGTCTGCAATAAGGAGCTGCACAGCTGCCATTCCATCCTTCACTATTGTTTCCTTCACATGGCAATCCCTGAGAGCTGGGCAGGTGTTTCCAGCCAAAGCTGGGGATTGTCTCCTGTTGAGTGTATTGTGGTCATTTGCTTGGCCATTGCCTTCTTACCACTGCTTCCAACTTCACCTCCAAGCCTAGCACTTTTCCCTCCTTTCTTTGCAGGGACTCCCTAGTGATGTGCCCCTTTGCAGAGATATATTCCACCTCTGTCCTCTTCTGTCTGTACTTCCTCACTTTTGAGAACTATGTGTTTGTAGGCCTTATCTGTAGGATGCTGAAGCAGGTTTATTAGAAGTGATGTTGGAGGGGCTCCTGTTCCACCTAAACAGTTACATACTGTTAAACACATCGCTATAGATGAGTGAAAAATCTCCCTGGAACAGATTTCTGTCAGGCTACAATATTAGGAGGTAACTACACTGAGTTTGTTCATTGGAATCAAGGGAAATGCATTCATCTAAAAATTATTTGGCATGCCTGATAACAGATTTTATAGCTGATCAAATATTTTAAGGATGTCTTGATACTTGCACAGAAAGAACACAAAATCCAGTGAGATTTCCCTGTTTAAATAATTCTGAAATAATAGACTTGTGGGAAGCAAGAAAAAGAAACCAATATTGTGATATGCCTACATAACTCTTTCAGACTAGTCCAGTATATTCTAGTTAACTCCCCAGAGATATTACTGAACCATAGGTTGAAGAGACATAATGATTAAGACTAATTTCTTTATAGTATTTCTAAGGAATAGGTTTGTCACACCAGAGAAAAGGAAAAACACAAGAAAAACAACAACAAAAAAATAGTAGAACAGATGTCCTCACTGACTGGAATGAATCTGTTTTCTGTTTAATGCCAATATACACTATTTGGCCATAGGGTTCCTGCTTTTCATGGGATTCAAATCTGATAAAATAGTCTACTCTCCCTGCATGGCTTAATTTTAGGTTTTCAGTGAGATCCCTGTGCACCTTAGTAAAACATGACCTCTGTCCACATTGCTGTGCCTAAAATTAGGCCCACCTTGCCCCAAATGAATATATCTGAAGCACATGAGTATGCTCTCTCGATAGAGAGCATGAAGAAGAGATATCTAGGGCAAGCTATAAATACAACAGAGGATAATCCCCTTAAGAGGAAGGCCCATTTCCATTTTCTGGTATTTTCAAGCTGTGTCTAATGATGACTTGAAAAATTTGTTGCTCAGGTGAAGACCTGTTCCTAATTCTTCTTGAGGAAAGACTTAAGATTGTAGCTGCAATGGTTTTCTAGAACATACAGAACTTTTCTTAATAGATTTGCTTTTAATAAAAGCCATACTGTTTTACATGTCTTTTGTCCCTTGTAACTGTGCTGGAAAATTCTGTGTTTTGTTATGCAGAAGCACTGAGCAAACACACCACCCCACCTTCCCCCCAGAAAGACTTTACAGCATACATAGCAGGTTTTGCTCCTCAGTTGTTGTTGTAGTGGACCACAGAGGGCTTGTCAGTAACCATTATGTATATAAATATTTTATACACATCTTGTTATTAGATGAGTATGTATAATATATATGCTATACATATGTATATACTTAGTACATGCATGTGTATTACATATATGTGTAGTTTATAGAGATATATATATATATACATGTGTGAGAGAAGTCAGAAGATGTTCTTTAAGCTCTCTGGAAGAAATATAAGGGAGAGCTGTTATTTCCAATATGTATCCTTTGGGGAGTATCATTATGCATTGTTGTAGACTAGTAATGACCCTTTTCAATGTTTGCTCACTTCTTCAAAAAAAGGCATGACATTTCTTAGGGTTATTAAATTCTTTCCTCTGTTCTTTATTTTCTCCCCAGTGTTGTGTTGTCCCATCCAGATAGCTTTAATTGCTACTTTCTGAGTGCATTCACACTGTCAGTTTCAAGTTTCTGTATTTCTCTGGCAATGATGCCTGAAATGAAAAGGTCTAAGCACCTTGTATTGAGCCTGCTGCCAGTGTAACAGATGGATGTGATTGTTGGCAATCAAGAAGCCTTATGAACCATCGATATCAAATAGTTAGAGACAGCATTTTTTAATTCAAAGATGCTCTGGATTTATACACAGAATGGAGCATAATCTGATCAGGTTGATTGAGTTATTTTAAATTTTAAAATATAATTCTTGAATGTATAGTTTGAGTGTTACTTGAATAGCCTTGAGGAGATATAACCTTTTATTTCTACATCTTCAAGTTTTAGATTTAGTTTGCCTGAAAAAAATGCATCTTCGGGAATAAGGTCAAAGGACTAATACCTGTGCTACCTTTTTACATCACATTGTGTGATATGATATCAGTATTACATCATGTATCCTGATGCATTTCACATGTATAGATTGTTGTGGAATTCATTGCAGGGATTAATTTACTCCTGTATTTTAATGTTACATATATTGCTGGTGTTTCAAGTTGTAGTCTTTCATTGTAGCTAATTTAATTATGCTGAAATAGGGTGACATTTTGGAGATATAACTGTCAGACTGTTCTTTTTCACTCCTTTTCTGCCCCACATGGAAAGAAAATATTTACATGTAGAAAACAGTGACAGGCATTTAGAAGATCCCATTGCTGCTTGCCTGTATCTCTTAGTTCATAGTTACCTTTGGGAACAAGGGACTAAATAGCTCATGTTAAATCATACTTATTTTCATTAGGGTTTTGTGATCCTTAAATCAGCTATGTGTTTTAAAATACTCTTAGAAATGAACAGTAGACTTTGTTTTATGAAAATGGTTATTTGGCTATCTTGTTGAATACTTTTGTATTGTGTATATATATATATATTTGTATTGTATATATGACAAAATACTTGGGATCCTCTGATTCATTTTACCTGTTCAGCATAATCCCATAAACCCTAGTTCCTGCCCTTTTTTATTAACATTACGATTTTTCTGTTAATTCAGTTCTAAGAGAGCTTCCTGTATCAGAAGTTGGGGGTGCAATGGTATGCAGAAACTTGAGGTGTGCAGTTTATCTTAACATAGTGTTCACACCCAGGTTAAAAATAAAAAAAGAGAATGTTTTCTTCAAGAAATGGAAGATAGATGTTCTGGAAAGATAATATACAGCTTATAGAATCACTGCGATGTGTTAAATTAACAACTTAACTGCAATCCAATTAATCATTTCTAAGCTAAAACCAAATAGTTCCACTTCATATTTAAAAGTAGTATCTGAGAATAGTTTTTTAAATTCTGAGATAGTTTAATTTCAGACTGTATTACCTTCTGAAATCTGATGTGCTATTAATAGACACAGGGAAGCCAGTAGCTAGCAAGTAGAAGCGTCATTCAAAGCAGACAGTTCCATATTCTTATCATAACGTGCTGAAATGACAATAGGGTACGTGCATGGGGAATTTAATGGAATTTCTTAGTGAATTCTTAGTGACACTGGTCTTCAGGTTCAAGCAGGCTTCTGAGCCTGCAGTTATTCTAGTTCTCAAGCATACTTAAGGATGCCTGAAGATGAAAAATCACAAATCCTTAAACACATGAATAAAAAGTAAGGAAAAGGAGATAGAATCATTTATCAGTGTCAGTGTTTCTGATTTCTAAACATTAT
>JANIJG010000385.1:0-16529 GCA_024611175.1 Megaceryle torquata | reverse complement strand
TTGTTGTGTTTTTTTTTTTTGCCCCCCCCCCCCCCCTTTGTATTAATAAGAAAAGACAGGTACTACTTCATGAGAGAGTTTTACTTTGATTCGAATCTCATATTATGCTTTGTTTATGATGAAGCTACCTAGATATCTTCACCCCAGGTACTATAATTGTATTATATTGTGGATGACAATGTATACTCAACATTTAAAAAAAAAAAATAAAAAATATATGCACTTTATAGCTGTTCAAAATAGGAGACTCTAAGATAGCAAAACTTCACCAGTGTCCACGTGGCCATGCAGGTTTGTAATATTATTGCCTCTTCTATAATGTAAGTCCTAATCTAGGATATTTGTTATATTAAACTTGAACCATAATGAAACCACATCATTATTGATCATGCTTTGTTTACTCTTCTTCAACTACATAGATAATTAAGACTATGGTCTGGAGACAGGGGGTTTACCCTCAGACTGAATAATTAATGGCAGTACGTATCAGTGTACACATATATACCCTAAAGAAGAAAGAGAGGTGACTTACTAGGAAGAAAATTCTGCCTGTGGATTTCCAAAGCTGATGACAAGTAATAAGCATAGGGGCTTGCACTTGAGTGATATTAGATATTGGGTAGTTGTAAAAGTCGGGAAATCCTGTGTCTGCAGACTTTAGGAGCAGAGTGCTCGCTGTTGTAATTGTAGGTAACTTTCAGGAATTCAAGGAAAGGCTTTCAGACTTGTTCCTGGGCAAATGCCTTCTGAATGAGTTTTTCAGCAAACCACCCCTACTGCATTTCAGCTGTAACTCTTTTCAGTAAATCACATTGGCATCTGCTTAACCTTAGTCACAGTAACAGTCTTTTTGATTTCAGTGTATTTACAGAAGTTAAGGATGTGCAAGAATGTGCAAAAGTAAAATAAAGGTAGGCATGATGGTAATATATTTATACTCACTCACTTATATCCTAATGCCACATGTCCAAATCCAAATGAAATATCACACAGGAGAAACACGTTAGTGATAACTATTTCTAATTCATAGTTTCCCACTAGGATTTAAGTTAGAATCCGTTTTGCAGATAGCCAGGCTATGTTCTGAAGGCAACTCTTGCTGTTAATTGCATTGGTGCTGATTGGTTTCCTAAACCACCTGTCTCTCTAGTTTTGCTTATTCTAGGAAACAAAGTTTATGTTGGACAGGCGGTAATCTGAAATCTTATGAAATATCCTCATTATCTGTAAACAGTTAGGACAAAGACAAATTAACTGGTTTGAAGAAACACAAGAGTAGAAGGAAAATTTACATTAGACAAGACTTTTACATTGGAAAATCTGTTGCATACTTAGTTGAATTTTCTGTGACTTACTACTTTTATATACTAATATTTTAATTAACAGTACATAATTTTTTTCAGCAAAGGCTCTATCTTCCCTTCTGGTCATGCCTGCACTTGCAGCTATCATCAGTGGTCTGCTCTCTATTACAAATCTCTTCTGGTTTAAGGCTTACCAAAAGTTTGACAGCAGTAGCAGTTCAGCAGGAGACATCACAGCTTAGTATGCTTTAGTGTTATCTCACCACTGTCATGTGTTCCTGCATCTATTTCTGTCAGCCCTTCTTGTTTCTGTTGAGACTTATTCCAAAACGTGGTGGTCACTGGAACACGGGGTGTTGTAACACGTCACTTTTAGGTATAGCGAGAGGCACCTCAGCTCCTTGAACAGACTGCAGGTGAACTAATGCCTCAAAGTGGGGTGCCAAACCACCAGTAGGAGACTTCTATCTGAGAGCTGTTGGAAGGTACTGCCTATACTGGGAAACTACATAGGACTTCATGGCTTCTGAGGCCCTGAATTCATTATGGCACCCCAGGTGCTAATGCAGTCTGTACCACCAGATCCTCACATGTTCACTAGTCTGCCTTTTTATACCTGCAGTCTGGTTTACAGAGAAAATAATCCTGTATGTCAAGGTCAGGTGAAAGTCATGAGGCACTCACACCTGGCGCATCCCCTCTATGTACATCTGGGGTCACTTTCTAAATATTTAAGTCTTTGTTGGTAGGGGTTAAATCTCCCTTTTCATCCTCTTGGTATTGATAGATAACCTGAACTTTGTCCCAGGGAAACCAAGCAGGACTTTTCTTTCTTGAAATGGTCACTGTGATATTATAGTAATTAATTGCAAAGTGAGAGGCCCAGGTTAATTTTTCCATTTTGACTAAAGATGTTCAGCTTCCTGGTATGTGATTCTCGAGGGTGCCATAACCACCATGATAGGGTAGAGACAAAAGAGTAAGAGAGTGGGTGAAGAATCTCTCATGCTGTTGAAATTGATCCCCAAATAGTGCTACATACCTAGTAGTGTACAACAAAAAATTAAAGCCCACTTTTCAGTAAAGGGGGGAAAACCCCTTTTTAACTCAGGAAATTAACATTTTTAGAACCACTTCTAAGCATGTATAATCCTCTCATATCCCTTGGAAGTGCATTATGAAAATGAATTCAAACTAGGAACAGCTTATGAGAATTAACTGAAGCTTGCCATGTCTGTGAAAAGCTGCTGAGCAATGCTACTGAAACTGAGTTACATTTAGTCATTCAGATCTGTGGAGAACTGTACAGTGAAAAAAAAGATGTTTCCTTCTAGTATGAGCACCTCCAGTGTTAAATGGAACTTCAGTACATATTTTAGGATAAGTTGGGAGCTGGTTTCTCAGTTTTCACCTAAACATTTCTGCAGATGCTTTTCTTGAACATTGACAAAGTTTTTCATGTATTTTCTTCTCACACAGTATATTATGCACTTGTATAACTTCCTGTGACTGAAGTGCTGAAGACTACTCCAAATGGAATAATAATAGTAAAAAAAAATTATAGCAACAGTGATACCAGTAAGGACACTGGGACCCACACTATTCTGGATAGTACTGTTGAGCAATTTTCATTATAGTTTTAGTCATAATACTGTGAAAATAGAGTCCTGTTTTTAGCTTCATTAGGAGGCGAAACAGCCTCTGACCTTCTACCTCAGCTGTGATAAAGATATCTGAATCCCCCTGGTTCCTGCAGAGGCAGTTATGCATAGATTATTTGTGTGTTCTTCCTAGGTTATTTCATCTTTATTTAAAACAGAGAGAGAGAGATTTTTAAACATGTAGTACAAAGCTAATTAAAAATAATGCAAACAGAGTTGTCCCACCAGCTTCATTTTGACCCAGAAAACAAATTTTGCTGATTCTTTTTTATCAGTTATTCAGTAATAATTTAACATGCATCCAAACACATTTTTAATAATATTTAGCTTTAAACTTTAGGTTTCTTGTGAAGGTTTCCTGGATGTACATGTGCTGAGAAAATTAAATTCTCACCTTCTTCTAAGAGCTTCTCTCTTCTGTCAGCATGGAAAAGAGTTTTAGGACCTGCTTATGCCTGTTGTCCTTCTCTTGTGAAATATTATATCACAGTTGGGCTTGTCAGAATGTGATGCCAGGTTAAATTTAATTAAACCAACTGAACAGCAAAATAAGTAACTGTCACATTATACTTTTCTTTAACTTGTGTCATTTCACTTTGTGATTAATCTTTTACATATGGTTTCTGATTTTTAGTAGGATGAGATTTTTCTAAATGTATCTTAAAGGAATGACTGTATGTGCCAGTCTAATTTAAAATAATAATTCTCCTAAGTAGGAAAGACTTCTATGGAGAGATCAAAGTATTTTACTACTTTTTAAGAGAGCTTCTCTGAAACATATTGAATTTAGCATATTATTCTCGGGATAACAGCACAGTTAAAAGTGTGCAGATTCTTATTATCTTGCCTATCTAGATTCAAAATGTTTGGAAGCTGGCCAAGAATGTGTGGCTCAGGGAGTATATACATGAAATCTTTGAATCTTCAATATGATTCATGATATATCACATATGTCATAGGTTGGTAATATGGTAATATTTCTCTCACTGCTGTTTAGATGCTTCCATTAACTGAATTGATGTCTAATTCTAACTCTGGGTAACATTGTTCACTCATGATTTAGTGCTGCAAGCTGTGGAGAACAAGGTGATTTATGTAAGTAGAATCCTGTGGGATTAAGTATGTTTTAAAAAGAGCATAGGCCTGGTGCTGGACCTCAGCAAGTGAGTGGATGTCATATTGAATGAACTTATAATCACAAAAAAAAAGACTCTTTTTCTTGGAAAAATCCTTGGTCAAATCACTCCTAATTTATTATCACTTCATCTATAAGAAAAAATACTAAGACTCTGGAGGTTAGGGTACTTTTCCCAAAGGTTAAGAGTTGGTGGGTGGATAAATATTTTATCACATGTGTATTGAAAAATCTTTTAGTTTGGAGAGCTGCAATAATTATAGCAGGTATTTGGTACTATACAGTTAAGGAAAGTCAATCTTTGAGATTTTGTCGGTATGTATCAATTGTTTGACAATTTCTTTTGTAGTTTGTGAGTTTAATGCTATTATTAGAAAATAAATTCTGTTATTCCCTTGGAAGCTGTGCACCATGTGTGACACTTTAAAGAGAAGTCATATCAGTGTGGTGTGGGAAAGAGGAGGAGGTGATCAGGCGATGCTATGCTGAATATAGAAGAGGTAGTAGCACACTTTATATGTTTGCTGGCAGCAGCCAGGTGAATAGAACACAGTTGCAGTGCACTGGATACATAGTGTTCTTTCTTATCACCTGCTAGCAGCTGTTAACTACTCATTGGGACAAATCATCATGGTAGTTAACTGGCAGCCAGATAAAGGCTGGGAGCCTGAAAAGTGAAGCTGTCATTTTCTTAAGTTTGCTTGATTTTTACACAGCAAACTACATGCAAATAATGAAAGTCTTTGGAGGGGTATTATCCCTGTTGTCATTTTTGTCTCTGTGACCTTATTGGATCCATAGTATCTCTGACCCTAGTGAGTGATCTGTCGGTGTATGTCTTGAGGATGCAGAGTTAGTGTTCCTCACTATTAGCCCCTTCAGTGCCTCAGAGGCCTGGAGGGAATGAGGTTGAGAAAGTCACAGCTTCATTTCTCACTAGTTTAATGAGGTTAGTGATAGACTTTGAAAGAGATTACTTGATTGATTTCTTGGCAAGCAGCCATTGCAGAATTCCTCATTAGGATGTCTCTTTTAATGTCTCCTAAATTATGGTGATTAAACAGCCAAAGCCTATCCAGGACTGAAAAGAAAAGAAATCAACTTTTAAATTTGTTTAGGGCAGAATAAAATGAGCAGTTTAGAAAAGGGCTGGAATACACTCTTGATTTATGTTTAGAGTTTGATAATTCTTATTCATGTATTGTTAGGGTCCATGATTTTTGTTGCTGCTTTTTTTTTTTTTTTTTTTTTTTTTTTTTTTTTTTAGAAAAAGGCAGGGAGGGGGAAGGAATTTTATAAAGTTACACAGGATAGGACAAAATAAGACCTGGATAAAATATCTGCTTGCATTAAGTTTTTCTATCTTTCTCCCCATTTAACATAAAAATAGGTATGTATTATACATAAAGTATGCATGGGCAATTTAAGTTATTCGCCTTCTCCCAAATACTTTATATCTCACCATAGCACTGAAACCTAAGAGATCGTAGTGCTATCCATGGTGTAAGAAGTCATCTACTAGCCAGTTAAGAGAATATATCTGTGAAAATTAGGGCATCTCAGCTACTTGAAAGTTTGCAACGTGTGCAAATATTACTCTAGTGCCCATTGCTTGCTTGTGAGCAATTTGTTGAAGTTGCGTGTGGTTGATTGTCTAGTTAGTTCAAAAGGAATGTTTCCCTGTGGGGATTCAAAACACCTAGCACCAGATTTATAACAGGAATGCTCACCAAAATGTTGTAGACACTTTCTTTTCTTTCTTTCATTTTATTTCTTTTAATTTATCCCTGACTTAGGGAGAAGAAGGGGAATCATGAGGTAAAGTAAATCTCAAAAGCTTTTGCAAATAATTTCTAATGTGAATTTAAAATTTCTTGAAGTGCTGTTCTTGCCCACAGGCTGGGTGGATACCAAAATATAGAAAGGTCATACAAGAAGAATTCAATCATCGGTGTATCCCTGTCATTTACCTATCTTCCTCCTCTGCCCCTTGTTAAAAACAAAATGCTAGGCTGAATGTATCTGCAGTTCTTACTGATGCTGACTTCTAAAAGTAAAAGACAGATTGACTTCATTACAACTGCAGTTCCACACACTTAATGAATATTCATTAAAAGAGCAAGAATATTCATGAAAAGCAAACACAGAAAAGAGATAAACTTAATATAAAATCCAAAACACACAGGTGTCATTTCTATGCCACAGAAAGTATCTCTTTAAACTCCTCCTATTTTGATAGTTTCCTTTTTCAGTTAATTGCTCTGTCTTCTATAGGCACTATTTTTTAGGAGATATAAAGCATTTGACTGGAAGACCATTTGGGGCTGAGAGAGAATTGAAAATTGTGTGTAGTGACCTTTTAGACTATTTTTCTGCTACAAACAATTACCAGTGAGATAAAGATATTTAAGTAGGGTGATTTTTATTTTTTTATTCTCTTCTTTCTCAGAAGACATCATTTAACTGACCTGCTTGATTTCCTATAAAGAGTAGCAAAAAATGTCAAAAAGAAGAATAGCATCATGTGTACCTCTAAAAAGTGGAAAAAAGGCAGAGGTATGTTGTATTAAAAGAAATAGATTACATGCTATTTGTATCTTTCTAAGCTTGCTATATCTCTAGCTATTCATCCACCCAAAGGACGGTGGAATTTCCCAGTTGCACCCTTCACAAGAAAGCAGATGTCTGGGTCAAAGATAATTATTTTCCAACTTAATTGCTTACACTAACTTGCTCTTCATTCTTTAAATGCCCAGTAGAAGAATAAAAGTCACTGTATAAGATAAGCATGTGATATGGAAAGATGCAGTTTTTTATATTTTTGAGCTTTTTGTTGTTCTCTTCCTTAAGTTCTTGATGTTATTTTATGACTATTTAATGTCGGGATAAAATATGGCAGTTATTAGTATAGAGAGTCAGTATTTTTGTAAATATGGAATATATGTATTTGAAATGTATCTTGTAAAAATGGACACTAGGGCATTACTTAGCCTTTTTTTTTGTTTCCCTTTGTTTAACATGCCTCTCATGCTGAACTGCTGGAAGTGCACTGTTGACAGACAGCTTTTTAGTTCTTTTAAGGATTTTCTGGAGTCCTAGGTATACTTTGGAGTTTTTTCTTTGTTTTGTTGAGTTTTTTTGTGTGTTTTCTGTTTTGTTTTAAATAGACAGTCAAGCCTATGTATCTGGCATGTCCTACAACCTCATTTGGGTTTTAGCATCTTAGGAAAGAGATTTCTAATGCAAGCAAAGGTTAAGATTCTCAAGCATGGACAGCTTTTGTCTGCTACATGATACCCTAGCTGGAGATGCATGACTCATTGATGTTCCTAGGGATATTCTGAAATTTTTTATCAACTTTGTAAGATTCTTATATATGTTTTTGTGTAGATATTTTGTTAAATTTTAAGCTAATATATTATCCAAAGTATAGGACAGCGGATACATTCACATAAGGTAAAGTGATACAAGCATCATGTGATTAAAACCCACCTTAATGGATTCGTGTAGGTTGGGATGACAGAGGAATCTTAGTGGAAGATTGTCAGGTTAGATGGTTGAGAGCTAAAGGGACCTTGAATTGAGAGAAGCACAACGCTGAGCTGTAGCAATTAAAACAGCCTATTGAATTATTAGCAAGATTATGGTATTGCAGTAACACAAACTACTTTAACTCTGCATTTGCTTAATCCTAATTCTACAGCAAGAATATTGGCTATATTAGCTGTGCATTTGTACAGCACTGCTTTTTGCATCATTTGGCATACTGTGTCAGGAGCTTTTATTTAGGGATTTCATAACTTGTGCAAACCTAGAAATAGTTTTCTGCAGGATGCCTTTCACAAATTTTTAACTAAAGTTTGCATTGATAAAGTTGTAATTGCAGTGTCAGATGTAATAGCACCTTTACTCAGTATTTTTCTAATTCCTTAAGGACCCTGATTGTGCCTTGTGCAAATCAGCTTGAAATTGGTATGGTGAAGAAAATCTGGAAAAATATTTTTCCCTAGTAAAGCCTGTATTAGCTGGTCTCTTTCAAGAATGGTAAATTACTAGAAATGTCATAAATACTTATATTATTCTTTTGTTTCACAACCCACTTAACTACACCTCATATTAAAGTAAATCGGAATGTTTGTTTAGGGTTTGGTACTAGAACTGCTTATCCAGTTACATATGTTCATTGTTGTTAGACTTTTATCATTGCACAACGTCTTTCTGAAGTTTCAATACTTAGTGGAATAACACAGAAATTAAAGTTAAGGGGCAGTACATTTCTCAGCACTTTGTTCCTCTCATATCTGTTTCTGAATTCAGTAATAAATTTCAGACTATTTATTCCACAACCATCTGTCTTCACATCACTCAGAGTTTGTGAGTACAAATGAAACTATCAGACTACCCATCTCATTAGGTATTATAATAGTGGAGGATCCTTTCATATCAAAGAGACTTTTACTTGCATGATTCTGGACAGCTCTCTTGGATTTTCACAGTAGTGAGATACGGTGAAAGTACAAAGACCCACAACCCCCAGATGTTTAAATGAAATTATTCAGCAGAACTTAATTTGTTTTTCCTTAGGAATTATTTTCAAACTGGGAAATAACATTCCCCAGAATACTGGAGACTGAGCTATATGCTCTTGTCTGCTTATACAGGGCAAAGGAAAACTGAACAGCTCTTACTGTATGTGTAAGAGTAGAGGATTGTTACTCGAGGAGAAAAAACCCAGCTACTTTTCTTCTTTGATTTCCTCATCAACATGTAGGTTCTGTGTGTGAGCTGTCCTCTAAGCAAAACATTAATTTCTCAGGAATACTGAAGAATTCCCAGTGTAGACATTTAATGTGTTCTTCGGAAAATAAATTACGTATATATCGGATTGGTACTTTTTTGGATAATACCAGTAACAATAAAGATCTAGGGTTTGGTCACTGGAAGGAATTGCCTGTCCTTTAGAAGAATTTCCATGTATTGCTAACACTTTAATTTTAAACTAAACATCCAGTCCTTTTCAGCAGTATATCCTTCTTAAGAGGGAGAAGAAGGAAGAAATAACTTGAACTTCACTTTACATTCTATGCTGATGAGTCAAGGCCACTTTTCTCAGAGAATGTAGGCAGTACAGAGCAGCTGTTTTCTACTTGTGACTTTCCCCTCCCTTCTATTGCTTTCACTACCCTGAAGGTATGCTTCAGCTAAACATTAGACAGATATCAGGACAGCAGAAGTATTTTACTCAAAATGTTCCAATTGTTCTGTTATGATAACAGAAAAAAACCCCAGAATTTGTGTTGCTTAGAGAGCATAGTTTATGGTTCTGAAAAATCTGAGGGATCTGTCTCAGACATAATTTTCTTACTAAGGTGCCTCTTCACCCACCTTCCAAATTGCTTTTTTTTTTTTTTTTTTAAATATGTAAGCTCCCTTTCCATTTAATCTGTAAGCAGCCCATTTGAAAATAGTTAATACTTTACAGTTACTCTGTGTTTGAGGGCCCTCACGCTATTTTTCAGCATTGGCTGAAATTTTGCCAATGGGTTGCAATTTTTTTTCAGTGAATACTTTTCAGAATCATTACACAAGTACTGCAGTGTGCTTTAATATGCAGTATATATGGGTCCCTAGTGGTATTTGTAAATTATTGCTATAGAAAAATTGCTAGATGCAAGACAAATAGTAGAAACAAATAGAAACAAAAAGCTAAGATCGGAACTACTGGAAGAGAAAGGTGCTGGGGAGACCCTAACACTACTTTCTACCATGTCACCTATATTTTAGAAGCTCTCCCAGTGCTTTGTAAATCCCATGAGGGAGTGTGTGTATATTGCATATGCAGGTGATCTATATTACCACTACAATCCATTACTGTTGACATCCCTGTGAGGTAGATAAAATGTGTTTCATTAAGATAATGATCATCAACCATCATAGACTAGGTATCTCAGATGGTATATACCAGATGATATACTCCTGATGATAGGTGTCTTAAAAATACCCTGTTCAGAAAGATGGGTGAAACATCTGTGTCAGTGTTAGAATGACAGAATGCCCCTGAACAAATACTCCCATACATTGTGAATAAGTCTGCCTTGGTTTCAATCTTATCAGAGAACTTGTAAAAGCCAGTTAATTTTCCTCATATTTCTTACAGAAATTAAATCTCCTATATGGTAAAGAAGGGTACACAACTTCAAGCATAGAACTTACCTTACTGGCTTCAGTACATTAAAATTACACAGGGGTTCAATTACCTCAGTAATTTATGACTTTTGGCTGTTTAAGCACCATGGAAACCTTTCCAGCATTTATGTATCGTGTGCTACACAAGGTGAAGTAATAGGGCATCAGCTTTCAACATCTTAAATTCTACTAGTCCCCAGTACAAGACCATAGAATCATAGAATGTTAGGGGTTGGAAGGCACCTCTAGAGATCATCGAGTCCAACCCCCCTGCTAAAGAAGGATCATCTAGGGCATGCTGCACAGGAGCACATCCAGATGGGTTTTGTAAGTCTTTAGAGGAGGTGAGTCCACACCCTCTCTGGGCAGCCTGTGCCAGTGCTCCGTCACCCTCACAGTAAAGAAGTTCCTCCTCATGTTCAGGTGGAACCCTCTATGCTCAAGTTTATACCCATTGTTCCTTGTCTTATTGCTGGGCACTACAGAAAAGAGATTGGCTCCTTCCATTTGACACCCATCCTTCAGATATTTATAGGCATTAATAAGGTCCCCTCTCAGTCTTCTCCTCTCAAGACTAAACAGCCCCTGTTCCCTCAGGATTTCTTCATAGGGAAGATGCTCAAGGCCCTTAATCATCGTCATAGCTCTCCACTGGACTCTTTCCAGTAGATCCCTGTCTCTCTTAAACTGGGGAGCCCAAAACTGGACACAGTATTCCAGGTGTGGTCTAACTGGGGCAGAGTAGAGGGGGAGGAGAACCTCCCTACACTTGCTGGACAGAGTTTTCTTAATGCACCCCAGGATGCCATTGGCCTTTCTGGCCTCAAGGGCCAGAATTTACATAGCTACGTAAATTCTTCCAGTACTTGTTAATGTGACCTATTTACCCATCATTTTCTTCTTCCCATTTAATTGGGAAGTGACAGTTCTTCCTTAAGTCTTGATTATTTGATTATTTATTATTTAATTATTTTATAATGTCAGCATTAAATACATGCCCAGTCAACCCTAAAAGCATAGCATAATACTAACTATTAAAAATTAAACTCCTTTCCTGCTTTGGCTTTTCTAATTCCTGCAGACACTACAAGTTTCAAACTACATTAATTATGCTTATGCTAATTGTAGCAGAGATGCTAATTTTCATGATGTTGCCTGGATTCTCTCAATACTGAAGCTCCCTTACTTAAACTCTCCTAGATAATTCAAGAAATGGTTGATTAGAATATCAGGCTGTCTTCTTTTTTTTCATTCTTCTTTTTTAGGATTGGTCAGGAAAAATTTGGTTATGCTAGAGAGCGATTTTGGTTACTATTAATTGACCCTTAAGAATATTTTCCCACCAAGAAATTTACAGTCTTTTTGCATTGTAAATCAGGCAATAGCTGTATCTCCTTAGAAATATGGCGACTTGTGGGTGATTGTCACAAGTTTTTGTCTGTGCTTAAACTGCTGGCTTTTTCATCAGATATCCTAACTATAGAACCTATGCCAGAATTAGTGCACGAAAGGTGGCTTGCATATTTTTACATGCTACTTCAGCACAATCTCTGCAAGGCATATGACTAGGCATAATCAATACAGAATTTCATTATAATGTTTCCACAGTCTCAAATTTAAAATGTCATTTGACATACTGTTAATTGAGCATGACATTAAGTGGATGTTATCAAGCTTCATTTGTGGATTCCTTCCCTTTGCACCAAGTATACCAATCATGTGCCTCTGAGGTGAATCTGTTAAATTTGTAGATTTGTTAGAAAACTTTTAATTTTATCTGTGGATTTCTGTGAGTTGAACAAGCTCACCTTGTTGGCTGCATGATCATTAATTAGATCCAGTGCAAGAAAAACAGTGGGAAAGCAAGGGCAGGGATAAATAAAATGTTTTGTTTTGTTGGGTTGTTTTTGTTTTTGTTTTGTTTTGTTTTTCCCCCTTTGGTTACAAACCTCTATTCTAAAGTAGTGATAATACAAATCTATACTCTAAGATTTTTTAATCTTTTTTTAATAGGTAACTGTGCAGTCCAGCATGGCTACTCATGCTGGTTTGTCATTATTTTCCTTATAAATTCATCAACTTGCAGATAATCTTCTAAAAAAGCCCTTATATTTGTTTTTGGGGGGGAATTTTTTGGACACTCAGGCTCTAACAAAGAATGCCAAGCATTCTATAAACAGTATTGGTAGTGTCTGATTTATAATAGTGTGGAATGCAGTTCTATAATTAATGTACAAATATGTAACTTCATGTTGTAGGCTTAATGTACATGGGGTTATAATAATGAGTTTGTTTGTCTGATCAAATCTTTCTGTTAATCTATTTCTGGGGATCTGGTAGGAAGCTGAGGTGAGACTTTTAATACCGTTTACTGTGACAAATTGTTAAAACTTGAAATGTGAACTGAGTTCTATTGTCACTTGTAATATGTTCAGGAACCTGTAACAACTGTTTTAACACTTATTGATGGTTCTCATGTAGCAGAGCTCACACAGACTACTACTACTATTATTAGAATGAATAATGACCATAGCAGAAAATATATGCTTCTTAAAGAATTAACTGTAGTACACTGGAACTACTGCAAGTACCCAAATGAACAGTGACCACATATTGCTTAAGATTTATGGAAGATGACCTCCATGATGGAATCATGTAAGGGAACAAAGATTTTCTGACCATACTCCATATATGTTGAATTAGTCTTGCAATTTCACTTTCTGGAACTCTTCTGTGATAACCAAATATAAAAGAACTTCCAAATATCAAGCTCCATAGGAGACTTGTTATTCCAATTTCCACCTTCTGGGAATCCAAACAATAAAATTATAGTGAAAATGCACTATGAATATTGTACTTGATGTCCTCTCTATATGATCCAAGCTTGTTTCTTCTCGAGAGTATTTAATTTTGTTGCAGCTATGAAGTCACTTCTGTATGCTTTTTCTAGAACAATAATAAATAATATAGCTGGAAAATGGGCTACACTTCCTTCAAAGGGTCTTAGGAACATTTCTAAAGATAAATATATAGCAAATTGTATGTAAAGAGGCAAAATTTCCAAGGGAGCCTTTATTGTCTCCATTTTGCAATAGATGCTGTTTAATTTACATCTATTTTTCTTTTCTTCTAATAGATCAAGCTGTTAATTGATTATAACATGGCCTGGTATCATTGCACAGATCTCTTATAAGATATCGTCTTAGCCAAATAACTTTCAGCTACATTATATTGTTCACTACACATTCTGGAATATTTAATTTAATACAGACAAAAAATAATAGGTAAAAGCACCTATGTATAGCCTTCTTACTTTATATACACATATTAGTGAGTAATTCAAATAATCGTTATCAACCCTATAGGGTTTATTTACCATTTTCTCATTTAATGCACATAATCAGCCATATATGTTATTGCAAAGTGTGCGAGAAGGAAATTTGTTCATTCATATCACAAACAGAAGGAGCTGCTACATTGCATCCAGCATGTCCAGCAGATTGAGGGAGGTTCTGCTCCCCCTCTACTCTGCACTGGTGAGACCTCACCTGGAGTATTGCGTCCAGTTCTGGCCTCCCCAGTTCAAGAGAGACAGGGATCTACTTGAAAGAGTCCAGCGGAGGCTACAAGTATGCTGAAGGGACTGGACCAGCTGCCTTATGAGGAAAGGCTGAGACACCTGGGGCTCTTTAGAGAAGTTTAGTTTAGAGAAGTTTAGAGAAGTTTAGAGAAGACTGAGAGGGGATTTGATAAATGTTTATAAATATCTGAGGGCTGAGTGTCAGGAGGAGGGGGGCAGCCTCTTCTCACTCGTGCACTGTGACAGGACAAGGGGGAATGGATGTAACCTGGAGCACAGGAGGTCCCACCTTAACATGAGGATGCTGCCTGATATGACAACAGGGGGAGGGAACTTGTCCTCTCTTCTGCTGTTACCAGTTTACAGTGTGAATGTTAGATCTCTGGTAGGTGTGGGTGGTCTGGAAGGTGTCTCTCTCCCACAATGACTAGGCCCTTTTTCCAGGTAACAGTGGTCTGACCCATGGTGTCTAGAAGAGAGCAAGAGGCAGCAACAGTGCAATGAAAGACTCCAGGAGGTAAACATATTGCTGTGATTCAAGTTCTTGTGGAAGTAGTTTTCATGTTCCTTGTTCTTCATCAAGAAAACAGCTGGAGACAGCAAGGTTCTGAGGGAAAGAGCTTTCACTTCTCAGGTTAGTGAGGTCCCACAATGTAACAATGAACATCACCTTGTACTAGGATGCCCCTAGAGAGCATCTGTATTGTGCCTCACTCCCAGATTCCTGTTGTCTTGTTGCTCAAAGATCCAGGAAGCTGTTGTGTCTGCCCTCATGTGAGACGCACAGAGCAGCTGAGAATGTTTCATCCTGCTTCCAATTTCCTGTCCTCCAGGATGTCTCCTGGGTCCCAGTATCCATAAATAAAAGCCAGAATAGAGGAAAGAGGGGTCTTTGGCAATTTTGACATACAAGAATAAAATTGGTGGCCACAGAACAATTAATTGTGTGTGCTAGCCAGAAGAGAGAGTGGGACTGTCTATTAATGTTAGTGGGATGAGAGCAGCTCCATCCTGGAAATACTCACTGAATTAGTGTTACCAGGGCAGAAATTCTGAACAGCTGTAGAGGGGAGCTATAGGGAAATCCCTCAGGGACAGAGCTGTGTAACCTTGTCCAGAGTGGATCCGAAGAGAGTGAGAAAAATGAGTGGAGGGAGAGAGGAAGAAAGGAAGGAAAGGATGGGGAAAGAAAAGTAGAAGTCAGTCTGCTATGATCTGGGCCCCATGGCCTTTTCCTGGGCAGTGCTTGCTGCTTTTGTGTCTCTGTTCGAAAGGCCCAGAGACAATGAGGAAGAGTCAAGATCCAGAGTGCCAGTCCTGTGCAACAGAGCAATGGGGGCAGGTGGGGACTTCTCAGGAAGTCACAACACCATGCCCTAATGGGCAAGTGCTGTATCCATCAGGCCTCAAGACCAGTCTCTGATGAATTCCGTGGTGTGCCTTTTTGTCTTGAGCAGTGCCAAGGTGAGGTCACCTCCTCTGAAGGAGCAGGTCTCCAATTGGAGCATCAACTGTCCTCACACATGGGAATCCTTGGATGTCTGCTCAAGGATTGCACAGCTGGAAGGAGCTTGTCCTTTCCTGCCAATGGGCTGAAAACAAATCCATAGGGATGAGCCACACTAATGCCTCTAGTCTGCAAGGGAACCCTTCAGCATTTTGGCCACACCTTCTGATAGCACTGATGTGCTCCTACAATGGAAATTCTTAGAATTCTCATTCCAGCCCTCAAAGTAAATATCCGTGGGGGAATGAACAAGGTATAAACAGAGGAATCAAAATATATTAATGCAGGAATCTGAAAGGCCATATCATTAGCTGGCATATATTACAACTCAAAAGAACCTTTAGGATATAACTTGCTCAAAGAATTTCTCTAGGCCTGGAGCAGTGCAGCACCAGGCTAGTATTTAACTCTATCACATACTTCACTCTTCTTTTCCTCGTTCTGAAAGAGGTGAATTGGAAGGTCTGCTCTTTTTCTCCAGGCATGGTCTTTCCTGAATACACAGCTCAGATCAGTCCTGTGATAAGGAGTGGGATGTAGAGGAATTCCTTGTGGAACAAGGACATATGGTGGCTTTTGAGGGATTGGACAACCACATGCTAGGACTGGCTAAGCCTCAGTCAGCATAAAGTGCTCTGTCTCTTTAAAGTTATCCTGAAGAGCAGAAAGGAAAGAAGTCAACTTTGAGCAAAGCAGAGGAACGGGGCAGGAGCAGCGCGTACAGCATGCACACTTGCCGCGACGGAGGCGTATACGGAATACGTATCCCAAATGTAACCAATGAACCTAGAGCTTGATTTGTATGCTTGTAGCCAAACACCAAAGAAAGTAGTTGATATACATGTTATCAGATTATAACCACTATATAAGCAATTGACGCAGTTAGAATGAAAAGTTTGGCATGTAGCCATATTGGTGTGATTGTCGATACTCGGCCGGCTTCCCATCGGGACCCTCTTTAACTGGCACCCAAACAGGGACCCTTATATTTAGCTTAAAAGCTGTTCGCCTAAACGCAGAAGACTTCGTGCATTGGACAAAGATTCTGATTTGGGATCTGGGAAGCTGGAGGCGGGAGAGACCTGGTAGGCAAATGCAAGACCAGAGTCCAGAGCTTGAGTGGCCAATCAAGCCCCTGCCAAGGTAAGACCGCGAT
>JANIJG010000383.1:21589-32562 GCA_024611175.1 Megaceryle torquata | reverse complement strand
AATTAGTAGAGATGGTAGAAGTTCCTAGAGCTGATAAGGGGACAGACAGTACAATGTTCAATAAGCATCTCACTTTGGCTCTGTACATAAACATCCAGATTCCTGTTTGGATGGGTAAACTGATGGAGTTGGTACTGATCTTTGAGGTTCAATCCTCATTTATTTTTAGATGCATGTGCAGACAAGAAAAAAATAACTTACCTTGCTTGAAGAGTAAAATGTAATGGCTGTTCCTGATGCCATCTCTCTGTGTAACCACTTGTTACAGAATCACAGGATGATTGAGGTTAGAGGGGGGACCTCTGGAGTTTTAGTCCAAACTTCACCCCACCCTATCTCCCAGGCCAATCCCTTAATCAAGGATTAAGGAGGATGTTATAGACAAGGAAAGGCTGAGAGCGCTTGGGGAAATTTTATCAATGAGTAGTCCCTGTCATCAGATATTTGTGAAGATGAGAGCAAGGCTCTTTTCAGTGCTGTCTAAAGGAAAGGCAAAAGGAGCAGTGAGCACAAATCAAAATACAGCAAAGTCTATTTAGATAATATATTATATAAACCTTTCTGCTGTGAGTTGTCAAACCTCAAGAGAGGTTGCCCACAGGGGTTGTGGCATTTCCAGCCATGGACACACTCAGAACTTGTCTTAGCATTGGACTCTGCTTTGAGTGTGGAGCTTGAACCAAACAATGTCCTCAGTGAAAGGGGATGGGCCATGTTCACTTTATGATTGTATATCAAGAGCAGATACCTAGGCAAAAAGTTGTTACTATTTCCCTGTAATCATGTATCTTTTGGGTTGGTTTGAAGTAACTTATTTTAGCTGTGGTGAAGCTGTGTATTTTCTACAGCAGACAAGTTAAGAAGAGATTCCCTTTTCAAGGTCTCCCAGACATTAATGGTATCATTGGCTTATGTTTTAATCTGAATGCTGGTTTTCCTTATTAGTTGTTTTTCCCTCTCTTCCTTCCTGTCTACCTCATAATTGAGTCTAGTCCTTTGTTCAACATTTGATTCTCTTTGTGAACTTACAGTAATTAACTTTAAAGTTAATGTAAATATACATACACTTACAGGCTTTCTTATATTTCCAGGCAAAACTGGCCAAGAACTATGGAATGACCCGTATGGATCCATACTGTCGAATACGGCTGGGGTATGCCGTGTATGAAACTCCAACGGCACATAATGGAGCCAAGAACCCCCGCTGGAACAAAGTTATTCAGTGCACTGTCCCCCCGGGTGTGGACTCTTTTTACCTAGAGATATTTGATGAGGTTAGAACTGCTATATGTTTGTTTTGGTTTTTTTTTCTTTCACCCCATCTCTTGTTTTAGTCTGAGCTTTGGGTGAAATCTTGCAACAGAGGATTATGTTATCAAAGGCTGTTTCTTAGTTGTGCTCTCTGGGAGATGATGAAAATTATTCAGAAGCCCAGGAGCAGCAATGCTTTGGGTTTCACTCTTCCCCAAGAATGTTGGAGCTGCTACTCTTCCTTTGGTAGCTGATGATGAAGGGGCATTAGTAGGGTTCCCTGTAAAGATAGGGAAGCAAAAATGTCTGAGTGGTATTTAAGCTCCTCTTTGCTATCAGAATGCCTTGCAGCCTTGTATTCTGTACTCTGTGTTAAAAATAGCCTGTTTACACATTGCTGGTTTACTCAGAAATTCTTTAGTGTTATTCTAACCCAGGAGCAGCTTATAAGCTTCCCCAAGCTCAGAAATGCTGGGAAGAAAGCTGTCATACACACACAACTAACATGATAACATTTCTTTTAATTCTATTCCAGCGAGCCTTTTCAATGGATGACCGCATCGCTTGGACACACATTACAATTCCTGAGACTCTGAAACAAGGAAACGTGGAGGATGAATGGTACAGCCTGAGCGGAAGGCAGGGTGATGACAAGGAAGGAATGATTAATCTGGTTATGTCATACACGGTAAGCTAAGGCTGGGGGGGGGAAAGGAAAGGAAGGGAGAGAAGCTTCTTGGGTAATAGGAGAAACATTTTAGATTGAAGTAACGGTTCCATTTTACTTTACTGGGGGTGTGTGTGTTAGCGTTTAACTTAACTTTTGGAATAGCAATCAAAAATATTAAAAGCAGTAAATATTTTTTGATGAAGTGTTAAATGGGTATTTATTTCATTTTGCAATTAAAAAATAGCAGCTTATTCCTATGGTAATCGAAGTATTAGAAATCCTCGGTCAAATGACTATTGTAATTTCTAATTTAATATTTTAAAAAACTTTGTGTGGAATCTAACAGTAACTTGTTCCATCCCACCTCACCTACAAGATATGTAGGAGTTCATGTCAATTTAAAAACATAAACAATGGAAACTCCTCTCTGTTCAGTCTTTCTTGGGTAATTTGAATGCTTTTTCAGATGACCTTGGTATTTACTTCTATTCTTGTTCATTCTTGGTCATGTACTGTTGACTCACAGTTGTCCCTTTAGCAGCTCTGGACTATTTTATTGCAGGTTGTTTTGGGGTTTTTTTTTTTTGATGTCTTGAGTAGTTCTAATCTGAGCTTTTTGTGTCAAGTCTTTGCCAGCTGCCATGATGATGCAGCCCCAGCCAGTGGTCCTGATGCCCACTGTCTATCAGCAAGGAGTTGGATATGTGCCTATAGCAGGTATGTTTTTTCTCTCCTTAAAGACTCTTTAGACTTCAATATGAAGAGTTTTATGGAAATAACTAACAATTTTTTTCCTGGTTTTCAGAATGTAAAGGAAGCTATACATGATTTTATCTTTAACTGCATTTCCCATGATACATTTTCAAGAGGAGTGAGCAAATTAACTGTAGGTCTGCTTTCAGTCTTGACCCTGTTTAAGGGTGTGAGTTTGATTAAATGGCTATCAAGTTGGAGCAAGTAGCTTGAAGACATCTCTGAGCATTTATTTTAGACTTGTGTCAGGTCACCGAATAACAAAATAACAGGCTGCCCTCTAATATAAAGTGTGCTAATTTAAATGGTGGCAATCCAGGTGTGAAACAGTTCAGACGTCAGAAAGTGCATCAAATAACTGGTGCTGTCAGAACCGCAGCTTAAATAGCCCGTAAAGGTATTGACTCTTCAGTGGCATCTGAAGATGCTTTGTTGGAAACTTGCTACACAGTGTGTGAAGTGTGTTGTGCAGCAGATGAAAAATGTTGAGGAGCTTTGAGATGGTTACATAAATACATCAAGTATAGCAAAGGCAGATATGGTCAGTTCTCTTGGTCTGTGCAAAGTAAGCTTTGGGCTTATAGAGAAAGATGGGTTAACTTAGGTTTTGTTGTTTTTCTGTTAAAGATGAAAAGTTTAAAGTATGCAAGTAAGCTTGAATTTGCCCTCCTTATATAACTGGTAAAGTTCAGTTGGATTTTTTTGTGTGTTTTACTTACAGCTCTTAAAACTCCAGGCTGTTGTGTGGACATTTTTTCAGTAATATGTACACTTTTTAGGCAAAACAAGACATAAATTTACATATTTTGCATTTCTTTGCATGCTCAAGTGTATGAATGAGTGATAGAGTGTATGGGACATACTTGCAGTGTTGAGGGCTGACAACAGATATATAATTTTATTTTTTTTTTACTCAATTCCTGATTGAATTTAAAATTTCATTCTCTGTAAAAAAAACTTCCTCAACAGAAGACTGCATCTGTATCTTGGAGAGTCATACCTCCTGTTTCATTTTTAGAGTTATTAGAGCAAAACATGGGAAAGGTTGGTTAACATACTTCATTTACTGATGAAAACATGCAGTTTGCTTTGTTTACAAAGTGCTTTCATGGCTTAATTCTCAGGATTTAAGTTTTGCTTGCTTTGCCAGTGAGCTAGTTTCAGCTTGTATGTGCATCCTGAAGTGTGATTCCATTGTTGTAAGCCAGACTTCTTTGTAGCTTTTCTGTGTTGGAATTAGATGCTGTATCTCTTTTTTGCTTGTAGGTTCATCAGATTCCTATATACAGAAGCAGTTAGTGAACTTCAAACATAGTTGCTTTGTGTATGGTTAAAAGAAAAACAATAGCTGAGATGGTACATACAGTGATGTAATACAAAGTGCTAGAGAATTTCTTGGACAGATCAAAATGAGACTATTTGTGTTGCAAAATTACTGTGCCAGCCAGAGTACAAACAGTAGAAAGGAAGAGGAGACTAGTTTCATGTATGGTAGAAACTAGACATAGAATTGAACAGATAAAACTAATACTAGACCTTCAACATTGAAAAACAAGTACAGTGCAGTATCTTGGTGTTCAGTAAATTTTGTATTTACCTTGAGAATATTTTCAGTAATGCTTACTAAATCTACTTTGGCAAGTGCATAACTAATATTTAGCAAGGGATAATAATTCCTGAGACTTGAAAATGTAAAAATTTCCCTGTAAGTAACAATTTTATTGATCTGTGTGTTGAAGTATTGCCCTTCTGCAAAGATCCAGCATGGCTGTTTTAATTATTGTAGTGCTATAATGATCTTCAATATTAAAAATTCTTTCTGATTCTGTGACTTCTATTTTTAAAGCGTTGCAAAGTCCCACTCCTCAATTTGAGCTTTTTTTTTTTTTTTTTCCCCCTGGGAGAGCTTGAATGTACTTTTTTGTCTTTATAAATGCCAATCTTATTACAAGCCACCTTTGACCTGTTTTTGGAGAAAATCTATTTGTACTTTACCTGCTTTTTACATGGGTGATTATAAGTTAAAACCCATGCATTTCAGGCTCTGTCAGAGTCCAGAATTACCATTTTTCATTAAGGCAAAGTTGTGTGTATGTACACTGCTCCTTTAGGTGTCTGTATTGACTTTAATGGGTTAGCTTGTGATGTTACTGGTATCTGTGCAGAAAACCATGGATGTATTTTGTCCTTTATGAGCTCTAAAGTACAGTCCTCATTGCAAACATGTGGCTTACTTATTTTGAAAGCATTTCCTCTAATTGTTACTTCTGTAAAAAGAGCACATTTAGGAAACTTGTTCAGAGCACTAAAGCAAATTAGTTGGGGGACTGAATCCTAGCAGCATTTAGTTTTTGCTATTGGGTAGTTCAGGTTTTACCCAGTTGCCTCAGTTTATCCAACTTTCACCTTTGGAAGCTGAATGATACATTTCCTTTTAAAAATAGATTAATATTTCTTTCCCATGTCTTATTCCTTTCCCCTTGCCCCTTCATTTTCACCTGTCTTTAGGGCTTGAGTACTTTGCTCTGGGTAAGTTTCCAAGCTCTTTTCTCGCTCCCATCCTCATTAACTCAAGAGTCTTTGCATGAACTCATGTAAACAGCTTTATTTGTTACAGCAGACTGTATCACAAGGTATTGCTACTTGGATGTCACAATAGAATGATTTAATACATCTGGAAATTTAAGTCCCTCTAACTTCTTGGAAAGTCTTTAAAGGCATCTGCTCAGCCTCAAGCTCAAATGATGAAAGTAATTGCTGATAATGGCATTGATGGATAAAACATGATGTTAATATTATTCAGAAACTCTTGTATGTCAGTGAGCTGCTCTAGGTGATAGAGCTGGTTTCCCAGAAGAGATACTTTTGCTACTGCAAGGTCTGGGGAACAGCAGGTAGTGTGTCGTGAGCTTGAAAACAAAGAACTCAGTTCTGCAATGACATTGAGAAGACAGCCTGCCGGTTGCCTTCTGTTAATCTTCAAAATAAGCCTTTTTATTTTTTTTCCCCAAAAGATAACACTTTTTTTTTTTTTTTTTATCAGTGTGTACCTTCTGTGCACATCTGGTTTAGATGCATGTAAAGTTAAAGCATCTGACTGGAACTCCAAGGGCAAATTATGTTGCAGGAAAAAAAATTTCCATCAATTTAGACTGACTTTGTTATGACACCTTCGATTTTGAATTGTGCAAAGATATTGTGACATCCTTAACTTTGATAAAAGCATTGGTTTTCAATCAAGTGTGCTCAGAAAATTCTAGATCACTCCTCGTGAGATAAAGTGGCATTTCTTGATGCTCTGAATTTCAGGAAGCTGCTGTAAATAAAACTGATCGTGTTGTTGCAACATTTTGGGTTTATTCAGAGCAGTGGAACTGTAGAATTATTTCCATGCACTTCTCTTTTCTAGTAGCTTGCAAAGAAGCAACGTTCTAAAATGAAGATGATTGCAGGCATATTTTAGCACTGATTTTTTTTTTCTGAAGCAAACATTGAGACCTCTTTATGTATTTTGGAAAAGATGATACTGACTTCTTCCTTTAAATAAAAGAACTCTTGCTGAGAAAGTTCCTGAGTTTACTTGGGGTCTGTGCATGGGACAGAATAGTAACAAGTTAAGAAATGAACCGTGAGACACTTGACTGAAAAAGAAAATAAACCCAAAAATGTGTAATGCCTTGTGTGCAGTTAGAACCCATTGATTCTGCTTTGATGCCCCCATTGCTGCCCGTAATGATTGACCTGCTGTTGTATGTACTTGTTTCACGTCTTGGAATGTCACTTCTTACACCAGCATGTTTGCCACAGCCATTTCACTGAACGGGAATCCAGTTCTGACTGTAACACGTACTGAACACCCGAGAGCACCGCAGGCGGGTGCAGCTCCACCGGCAGTGGGTTCTGATGTGCTTTAGTTTCAGTTTTTGCCTCTTAGTGAAATAAGGTGCTTAGTATGTAAAGGAGCTTTTTACTGAACATTGAGAATTTTGAAGTTTATGATTGCTTTCTCTAATGACTGCATATATATAAGTATATTGGGTAAATCGTAGCCTGTAGTTCTTGAAGTTTAGGCTTAAGTCTTGTTTACTGTATTGCAATGCAGAAGTTATGGATGATTTTAGCCTGAGAGCAGAACAAAGCAAAAAAACCCAAGGCAGTCTCTAGATAGGTATTTGTATAGCTTGAGCATTGAGTTTTGTGATCAGTAAACATCTATTGTGGGGTTATTTATTAAAAATCATTGTGATACTTACATTTGTATACAGTAGAAACAGTCTAGGACTGTAAGAGCTGAGAAAATGGATTTTGAAAATAATTAGTGAAAAACAATGCTATCAAGTAATTTCTTGTATCCAAAATGAAATAGATTGAAAATACTTATGGAATACTTTCCATGCAGTATAACTGGAATAATTACCTTGTTTTGATGAAAGTAGTACAAAAAACTGTGTGCTGGTACTTTTTTATTTTTTGGTGGGGTTTTTTTTGACACTGACAAGATACTGAGCCTTTGTTGGTGTGCTGTAGGATGCTGTGGTACTTGAAGTGAGCCTCATGTTTCATTTGGATTAATATTTTAAAAGGACCTCTTGTATATACAGTTTCTATGCAACTTAGGCTCACAGTTGAATAATCTTAGGGTGCTGATGACTTCCTGAAGAATATTAGGAAGCTTGATTTAGGAGTAAAACATGTTCTGTTGTTTTGTCCTTTCAGGTACTTAGCAGCTTTACTTTTCAAGGCCATACGTCTTAGTTCACATATTGTAAATGCCAAACTTGTTTGTAGGAAGACTGATGAGTTGCAGCTATAAAAGAGGCAGTTTGATGTGCTGCTGGTATAGTTACCAAGTAAAGTGTGTTTGCAGTGTTGGTGAGGACCACCCAGTGGTTTGCCTCGAGGGTGCACGCATGGTGTGATTCGCTACATGTTCAAACACACAGAGCCAGATAACAACTCCAGGGACCAGAGTCTGAACTGCCTACGAAGCTCTAGAGCTAAAGTTTTGGTTGTTGCAGAAGATTAGTAGTGTGTGTATATAGCAGTAGTATGATGCAGGTGGCTGGGTAGAGATGTGGTTCCAGTGTATAGGTGATAAATTCTTGGTGAGAGGGACACTCCTTTAGTTGCCAGCATGAGCCTTTTCCTGTCGCTGCAGCCTGTACATTAGATTTAAAGCATCTAGTGTGGAGGTGCTCATAATTCAGTAATGCATCTCTTCAGACAGGACAGAAGTCCAAATAGAGGAAAGAACTGAGTACATGGGGTAAAATCACAGTTGCAATACACACAGTTAAATTGTATTCAGTTGCAGTACCTTGTCAGCCGCAGTTGATGTAAGTTAAGATGGGTGCAGTTAATTCAACCTTCCATGTGAATTTTAATATGGCATTTTTAAAGCAGATAGAACAAAACTAATTACTGAAATATTTGTACAAGTTAAAATAAGCATAGTCATTGCTGATTAAATAAAGATTAAAAAATAATCTTGGAACAAAGCATTAAAATTACTTTTTTTTTTTTTTTGAGATGCTGATTCTGACAGTAGTATAGTAGCATTATGTTTGACCACTTATTTACTTGAGTCATGATAAGAGAGATGAAGCTATGAAGAGGCACACTGGAAAATTACATCGGTTGTAGATCTGCTTTGTTGTTATACTTTTGAGCAGTTAGTCAGAATCCCAATAGAAGAGAAACAGCTTTTGATCTACACCTGAGTAAGATAGGAAAACCTCATGCAAAAAGTATCTTGTCTAATAGTGGTAATGCAAATAGTTCATCATTTAACTTGAGATTTAATGAAGGTCACAGAAAGAAATTAAAATAGGTGAACTAAAATCTATGTTAAAGAAAAAATTGTTAGCTCCTCATAGTAAATGTATGGCAAATTAAAAAACAAAAAGGCATCACTCCTGGAGAATAAAAAAAACATCTCTGCAGTAAAACGGTAAAGTAGATTTATGCCAAAAATTGGTAGATCTGCCCAAATGAGGGGATGAGAGAGTTGAAATTTATGTTCAATCTAAACCAATAATAAGGTTGGATAACAAAGCTTTTGAAGGAGTTAAGAACTACTAAAGAAGCGGAGAACCTGGAATCACTTAATTACTTAAATGTCTGTAAAGACAAATGTATTTAAGGGAGTACAAAAAACCCTGCCTGGAATGTGAGACCATAGCAGGGGGTTTCTTCTACCCCCTGCTTGGGTTTGTCCTTAGGAAGGTTTGATTGTGTTTGGGGTTTTTTTTATGGAAAAGGATCTCAAGATTATAATTTTAATGTTTAGCACTAATTGGTAAGATCAGATGCAGTATATAACCTATTGCTTAATTAGTGTTGCTTTCAGAGGACTGGAGGAGAGCAAACTCGGGGTTTTGTCTGTTTGTTGTGTTTTTGGTTGGGTTTTGGTTTTGTTTCGTTTTTTAAACCACAATTCTAAAGTAATTCTTTTCCCTATTTCATAAACTGATTGAAACCTGTGAAGCTTAAAATGAGCTAATTTAAAACAAATGACTGACTAGGTAAGACTTTAGGAGGAGGTGATATGGTTATGCAGAGAAAACTCATACCCTAGAAATTCTAGGTGGATAAGCACGTAGGTAATGATGTGGTCTGTGTATCACCTTGTCAGATGCATTTTGAAAATGTTATTTGCTAAGGACTTTTCCTGTCATGTGATATTCTGATACAATAAAGGTCTTTTTGTGGTTTAACAGCTATTTGGAAAAGCTGGTGAACAGCTAAAAATAAGTGATGAGTCATCCCCTGGTGGAAGGAGGCCTTTGGGGTACATATATTTTTCAAAAAGCTAATTGAGGGAAGGGCACTAATAGACAGACTGTCAAAACAAAACCTCTCGGCATTTTTCTGAGTGCCTCTGACTAAATGGGAAATAAAATCGCATATTAAGGCTGATGTTATAGTACTGTGTATAAAAAGTCTTAACATATATTTGGTGATTTCTTGATTGGTCTTTGCTGCACATAAAGATCTTTCAATTACTGTAGACTAGTCTATGAAAATACCTGGTCAGTAGTGTTTGAAACAGTGTATAAAATGCTTGAAAGCAAATAGAGAACAAATAGAGACATTTCATCATGCTGCTGTATGAAGCAGTTCCATGTCTGAATCTAGGTGCAGATAGTTCTCCTTTGCCCTACCTTAGAAACAGTACAGTGGAACTGGAAAAGGAACACTCCAAAGGGCAGGACCAAGATAATAAGTCTAGAACTCCTTGGAGAAGTGGAATCTGCCGTTATCAGAAGTGATAACAAAAATCTCTGGATGTATATTATACCTGGTTTCAGTTTTAGAAAAACAAAGGTAGTTTTTTTCAGCAGTGGATCTATGCTTAATTAATGAGAACAGTCATTCAGTGATGAAAAAAAGACTGTTGTTTAGTAATTCCTTTTGACAGGGATTAGAAAACTCATTTTGTAAAACTTATAAACTGACGGTGCTCTAATTTTACACAGAAATACAAGAAGTTAATGAACAATGACAGATTAATTTTGTTACGTGGCAGAGCACCAGGGAAGAGCAGCGTGTGCTATATAGGTAGACATGGAGTTGCTCTTCTGCCACCTTGGGAACTTTAACTAGAGAAAAAGAAAAAACATTTGCTTGAACTTTGCTTACAAGTGTGATCCCATCTCCTAGTAGACCTCAGTATTAACACTCCTTTGAAGAGTACGGAGATTGCATTTGTTGATCTTCTAAATGTCAGTTATGTACGTTGCTGATGTAACGCCGTCTTTCGCATCACAACAAATACACCAGTGACTAAAATATGATGGGAGGGGATGTGGGGAGAAACCAACCACCTCGTTCTGTTTGGTTGATGTTCATGTGTAAACCTGGTCAATGAAAGTAGTACCTCATTTTGAGCAGTACCTGTTGCCATACTGTAGTTTACCACATCTGGAACAGAACATCTGGTTGCAACAGTCTAGGTATAATACCTGCAGTCGTTTGTTTGTTTGTGGGGGCTTCTGGGATGTTTTGTTTGGGGTTTTTTCTGAGTACATGGGGTGGGGATTGGTGGGTTTTTTTTTGTTGTTTGGTTTTTTTTGTTTTGTTTTTGGTTTTGTTTTTTTGGTTTGTTTTTTTTTTTAGAAAAGCTGAAATTGGTGAGTGAGTTATGAGCTGCTTTCTTCAAAATAATTGCCTTTTTTTTTTCCCCCCTCCCTTCCTTCCCCCATGTATGTTTTGGTTGTTTTCATGTATGTTTTGGTTGTTTTCATGTATGTTTTGGTTGTTTTCATGTATGTTTTGGTTGTTTTCATGTATGTTTTGG